>JACCPG010008827.1:0-10137 GCA_016069955.1 Drepana arcuata
GATATACTTATTTTCTTCTCGCGTTCCCATAAGGATCCCCGCAATGGTAGGCAGGAGTGGCGGGCTTGACTAAGGGTTCCCGTCGTCGCGTTTCGCACTTGTATTATTTAACTTCGTCGGTAGTACAAACAATTGCACCATGCATCAATAGAATTATTTTTTACACGTTTTTTTTTAGCTTCTTTAATTAATAATCTTAGCTCTATGCCCAATTTCAGACAATCCCTTTCAGCCGTTCTGTCTTGACTGACTGTCAAATATCCATTCAAACTTTCACATTTTTATTACAATTGGGATAGTCAAGGCGATCTGAATTATTTCAATAGTAGGTACAGGCCCTAACCCATTATATGGCCTATTTTACTTGAGTGTAAATATTCTACATAATTTCCACCAGTAATCTACTCTTAATGACGTATGCGCGCTCTGACGTCATTGTGTACTCTGCTCCAAATTAGGGTCGGTGTAGGATGAGCCTTTGACCTTTGTGCTTTAAGCTTAATTCGTTGGTTTTAATTTATTTACATAGGTACTGGTTAAATATATATGACCTGTATTGTGACCTTATGTATAATGACCTTAAACATTTCTTACCCCGTTTAAGTGGGAGGGAATGAACGAATAATTCCTTGAAAACTAAAACTTGAACATTAAAACATCGTTTCTAGTAGAACCTTTCAACGAGGAGATAACGCAGTAAGTACTTGCTCGGGCCTTGCCTTGAATTATTGAATAGCTCGAGCTAAGACGTTAAGTGCTTTCCATTTCCTGAGCCAGAGTTCCTTGAAGAAAATGCTTTAATATATTATCTCTCCTTATGTAGCATGATTGTAGGTATGCGATATTTTAATGAATAATAATAAATCTTTATTTACTCACAAAGCATTTCTTACACTTAGAATTTTTTTAAAGGAGACCCTGGTAGTAAATAATTTATTAATCTAGTGACCAGGGTCTCCTTTTAAGCAAGGGATGCCTGTATTAGGAGACCCCGCTCTTCTATAACTACGAGTAACATTATGTGTATGTTGTATGTGTGCGTGTGTGTGAGTGTGTGTGTGCGTGCGTGTGAATGTGTGGCAAACTTATGAATGAATAGGGATGTGGTGTTCTTGCCTCAGAAACCAAGATTGCAAGTTCGAATCTCTATTGTTCGTTGCATTTTTTTTTTACTTTAAGTACACTGTTAATCACACGGATCTTAGTACGGGTAGGCAAAGGTATAAAAAGTCAATTTTTGACCGAGATATTTTTAGGTGCCAACGTGACTGATGCCGATTACGTCGCACTTTCTCAGTTTTTGAACTACTCTTCACACGTATGCAGGTTTCCTCTGTGTTTTCCTTCATCGTTAAACTCGTGGCGTGATTAATTTATGATCATACTTGAGTTTAAAAAACTCAGATTTATCAGATATAGACTCGGTATAGATTGCCGGGCTACTGCAATCTCTGTATTGTAGACTCCTCAAGCCTACGTATACAGATACTACTTTTGTAATTCACCAAGTTTGACCTTTCATTCGGACTGTGTGACGTCCTTGATTAGCTAGATCGATCCGCCATGGTTTTAAAGACTTGAACTTGTAATTAACCACCATTGGTCACGCCTTGCCACTATTGCTGCATCCAAGTTTTTGCTCAACCCACGGGAGCGCGCCAGTTGAGACTTTAGAAACAAAACATTCTGACAAAAACTGACAGACGTCGAGTTCCTTTTAAGAAGATTCGTCACCATAGACATTATTTGCTCTTTATATTTATTTTATGCACTAGAGAGTTTTAACCGGCGAATGAACTTTTTATTTCCATAACGGGTCTTTTCGGTTCGGTTAACACTTAAGATTATTTGTTTGCTTCCGTACTAATTACTAAATAGGGTTTAGAAATCTTCATTCCCAATTCGATAGGAAATTACGGAATAGTTCGTTTTAAATATTGATACATGACCGCGATCGTTATTTTACACTAATTAACGTAACTCTGGAAATATTGGTCTTCTTGGTGAATTAAAGATATTAGAGCCGTAGTGGCTCGAGCAGTGTCTGCAACACAAAGGTTGCAAGTTCCTTTCCCGACTGTACCACTGAGTATTTCGACACTTAAGTACAGATATTTGGCACACCTCGAGCTTGATGGTGAGGAAAACACCGTTAGAAAACCTGCATACGTTTGAGAATAAATTCAAAGACGTATGTATGTTTACTTGTGCTTGAGCGGGGATGGAGTCGCCACGTGTCACGTTGGCACTTAAAATATATCACTAGCAAAGAGTGGTCGTGTTGGTACTTCCTCTCCCTTCGATGATGAAGAGAGAGGTGTAACAACATCCTTTGAATACCTACAGTATATTCGTATTTTCATGTATTATTCTTTATCTTTATGCATAAATATATATCCTCACGCCTTCCCACAAGGGTCCCCGAAGGGGTAGGCAGAGGTGTATAGGTAATACCCACACACCCACTTTCCGCCAGAGGTATATTGGGTGCCAACGTGACAGATGGCGAGTCCATCGCCGTTACTCAAGCACGACTATACATACGCCTTTGAATTTCTTCTCAGACGTATGCGGGTTTCCTCTCGATGTTTTCCTTCACCGTAAAGCTCGTGGTGTGACTAATCACTGTACTTAAGTTCAGAAAAAACTCATTGGTACAGTCGGGATTCGAACTTGCGACCTTTGCGTCGCAGGTAACTGCTCGAACCACTCGGCCACCACGGCTATAAAAACGCAATATTATATTAATATATATTTACATAAAATTACCCCGTTACTTGCGTTTAACTGGTAAAATTTTCGTCTCGAATAATTTCCTCATATTAAATGTTTGCGTCCACTATAAATGTCGGAATTCTCGGCTCGTAATCTTGGCATTTAAACATAATAAGCTGTAACGATAAACACAAGAGTAATTTAAAACACTTTTTACACAAAACGTCAATTATTTATCGTTTCAAGGTTTGCAATATGCACAATAACCGTACTCTTATGTGCTAACTATGTTAAGCGAGACACTTACATATTTTTTTCATATCGCCTCTCACTTCCCCTTCACAAGGATCCTCGAAAGGGAAAGGGAACAGCGCCCCCATTTCGCCGGAGATATCTTTAGGAGCCAGCGTCGCAGATGATGAGTCCATCGCCGTTTTCCAAACAAGATTATTTCTTACTAGCTGTGCAGCTAGTAAGAATAAAAAGTATCCTATGTTACTTCTAATGCCTCCAAGAATATGTGTACAAAGTTTTATGATGATCGGCTAAGTAGTTTTTACGTGAAAGCGTAACAAACAAACTTACATTCACATTTATAATATTATTAAGGATTTACTTTCTCATACGTATGCAGGTTTTCACTCGATGTTTTCCTTCACCGTAAAGCTCGTGGTGTGACTAATCACTGTACGGCGTATGATAGTCATGCTTGAGTAACGGCGATGGACTCGCTATCTGTCACGTTGGCAACTAATATACCTCTAGCGGAAAGTGGGTGTGTGGGTATTACCTATACACCTCTGCCTACCCCTTCGGGGACCCTCGTGGGAAGGCGTGAGGTTATATTATTATTATATAAGCAAAAGAGGTTTACAGGCCTCTTCATAGCCTAAAGAGAACCGGTGCTCTAGTCTCTCTGCTTGCCCCGTTGCAGACGTGACTATGTGTATGCGTATGAAACATTCTCATACTAGCATTAACCTCAGCCAGTGTTTGTTTGAATATACATAAGTAGCAAGAACGATCGATAACAATACCATAGCCTTGCCAATCTATTTTTATGATATAAATGTGCCTGAAAAAATCTTCTGTAACGTCAACATGTTTTGTAATATCCATCTGGTTATAGTTAACGGTCCATTGCACTGACAATACGTGATCAATAATACCTAAAATCCTTGGATACAATGCGCATTTGTGTTATTGACGGTAAGTCAGATGTGATTCAATACATGTGCTGTTCATAGGAGTTTTCTTCTGCGAACGCTTAGGCTGTGGAATACACGCCCCGTTGAGTTTTTCTCTATAGATGCAAGCATGGAGTTCTTCAAGAAGCGTGCATGTTGTTATTTTTTTCTACATACATATTTTAATAGTTATATAAAAACGTAAACCTAATCTAGAATAGTTTAATTCTTACCATGTCGATGAGTTTTTGATAATGTTTGGAGCTAAAGTAGTATTGTTCGCTATTAATAAATACCTTAGGACAATTCCACACAAATTGATCTAGTCCCAAATTAAGCAAAGCTTGTGTTATGGTAACTAGACAACGATGTATTTACTTATCCAAGACTAAGTTACAAATACTCGTGTTCATCACAAAAATATCTGCCCTCAGCGGGAATCGAACCCGCGACCAGACGGCCGTCATATTGCATTAAATGATACCGCTAACGACAGGTAAATGGAACCACTCCCGCGTTGCAGCATTATTTAGCTACGGTCGCGTGTCGCGGAAGACGTTCACGGTCAAGCTGCTGTTCACGGCTTGGTAATATAGACTTTAAATACCATCAAGCTCTGTATGTTATTAGATTTTCGCCGAACAAATTAATATTCGTGACATATACGAATAGGAACGTTCCTACAAAAGCTCTATTCTGACGAGAAGGTACCGCAAATTATTACCGAACACGATACAAGTCAAAGAAAAATATTCCTATAATTGGAACGATACTTTTGTTGTTCAACTCGTTAATAAATACGAGGAAAAGAAAATTTAAACAAAAGAGGATTTTTCCTTTGTTATTGGGTATTGTTATACAAATTCAATGTAACAATTTAGTTTAATAAAAGTCGTGGTAGCCTATTCTTGAGACCAAGTCTTAATTTGAGCTACTGGTTAGTTTAATATAAAACCAAAGTAGCTATCTTGGTAAGCGGTTACCGCCAGCTATGAACGCTTGCACGTCAGGTTTATCGCTCGCGCTTTGCCAACCGCCCAAGCCCCCTTTCACTAAAAGGAGTCATTCGATGGTTGATCCTATAATGCGCTGGTAGCCTTGACATTGTCGACGTCCGTCCGTAAGCATATCCACTCTGTGACCAGGTGAACAAGACCCCTTGCTACAATTGTCCGTCTATAAAGTATAGTTACATTACATAGGTCTCGAATGTTAGTCGTATAAGGTCGAATCGAATGACTAAAAGTGTAATATCCGTTTGATCCCTCATTCTGTGGGCTTCTCTTTGTAAGTCTGTGTCAGCAATACTTTTAACGAAGGGGTTGACTATACTATTACTTATATGATGTATATTTCCATTATATATATATATGTTGGTTGGTACCTACTCGTACTCGTTCAGGATGTCAATCAATGTAGAATTCGTAATTAATCAAATTATTGTAAGTAATATTTTTTAGAAGAGTTTTTTGAAGCTTTGTTGGCAGAGTGGTTCGAATTGTCTCCGACACCAAGGTCACAAGTTTCCCGACTGTACCAATGAGTTTTTCTGAACTTAAGTACAGTGATTAGTCACACCACGAGCTTGACGGTGAAGGAAAACATCAAGAGGAAACCTGTACGTCTGAGATGCAATTCAAAGGCGTATGTATAGTCGTGCTTGAGTAACGGCGATGGACTCGCCATCTGTCACGTTGGCACCTAATATACCTCTGGCGGAAAGTGGGTGTGTGGGTATTACCTATACACCTCTGCCTACCCTTTCGGGGACCCTTGTGGGAAGGCGTGAGGATATATTATATTATATTATTATTATGTATAGTTGTGCTTGAGTAACGGCGATGGACGTAACACGTAAAGTACAGAAAGTACAATATGTCAATACTTTAGATTACACGATACCATAACACTGCACTGTCGTATACTGTTACGATATAACGCCAGATGAGTTATAGGCTTAATACAATCAGGGATACAAATAATATACAAGCAAAAGCAGTATATAATATCTGTGAGTCTAACGCTGTGAGAACGCAGTAACTTTTTCAATTTACATGTTTCGCACAAAACGCTTCTGAGTTTGAATTTTCTTACTAATAACATAAATTCTTCAGTTTTATGAGAAAAGTTTCGTCTTCAACTTCATTTCTTTGATGAATTTTTGTTACGAAATTTGCGCTTTGATTTTTTTCTCTTTTTCTAAAGATCACGTTTAATGCCGCGATTACGAGACATGACTCAAGTTCGTGAGCGCGTGATTTTAAACATCCTTTTGCAATGGTAGCCTGAGCGTGATCCATACCAACGTGCTCTTTTATGATGCTCTCTGGTTCATCTGATCAATGCAACTATGCCAAGATAGTTTATATTTTATACCTAGTATTCCGTCCACCTCCATCAGTCGCTTCATAATGGTCCTCTTTTTCGAAATATTTCTTAAGTTAACTTCCTCGAGAAGAGAAACACTGATAAAAGTGTGGTTAGAAAATCGGACTGATGCATTTTGTAAAATGACATTGATAAGTACATACATTGTACGTACATTGATAAGTATAGAGCGACAGTTCTCTCTAGACTTACATACCACTTTCGCTTCATCCACATTAATCATACATTACATTGATAAGTAACAGACACGACTTAAATCTCATTCTACAGTATCAGATTTAAATCGTGTCTGGTTTGACTGGAAACATATTTGTTTATTAGGAGTTTGAGCGTAGCTTCTGGATACAACTACTTTTAATGGCTAGGGTGGTGGTAGTACACATAATGTCACGGAAGGTATCAGGGTGGCTCTCTCTCGTTATGTGCTTAGAACTTACTGTGAACTAAATAGCTCAGGTACTCTAGTTAGTTCAAATTATTTGTTGACTTGGTTTTATTGGAATGACTTTTAAGCTACGAAGCTGAGGCATGCATGAGACTCTATCCAAGAGCCACGGCTACGTCACTCCAGGAATAACTTTTTAAAGAAGGATCCATTACGCCAAGGGCCAAGGCTTCACTCCATCGTCATTGTCGTCGAAAACATTTGAAATTAAATTTGTGCCTCAAACGCAAATTGCCAATTTGGATGTTATACGCCGTAGGAATTTCAAATGATATTCGTGTCCAATTAAATAAATCCGGTATCCAAGTTTGCCTTTTTGCGGCAACTTTGCTCGTTACGCGAAAATTGAATGGGAAGGGATCCGGCCGTCCTGTATTCTGGATTTTATATTCATATTGCTGTCGCTCATTGATTTATTAAGTTTAACTCAAGTTAAAAGTCGTGTCAAGATAATGAATTTTAATTGTCTGCTATGTATTTTGTTTAGATTATTTTAATCTGTTGTTTATTTATATTAATGATCATGGTATGTATACCTTCATTTCCACCCCTTCCCACGAAGATCCCAGAAGTGGTACGCAGATGCATCTAGCACCCACTTTTCGGTGGAGAGATATATTTTAGCTGACAACGTGACAGATGGCGAGTCCATCGCCGTTTCTAAAGCACGATTATAGATCTTTGAATTTCTTCTCAAACGTATTATATAGGTTTACTCTCGATGTTATCCTTCACCGTTAAGCTCGGTATGTTTTTTTTTAATAAAAGTTTCCTTAAAGTATTTTCTTCCTGTTTATATACTGTGTTGTTATTGTACTCGATACCTAGTTGTGTGTGAAAATGCTGACAAAAATGTTTTTTATATGCTTTAATATCATCGCTTTTCCTTTATTTTTAATATTTTTCTTTGTTGTTGCAGACCTTGCTAGAGAGTTTAAAACGGTAAGTAAAAGAATCACGTACAAATAATATAAGACTAGTGCCCGCGACTTTGCTCGTCCATACGTAGATTTCGTCTATCTATGTGATGATTGTTTTTTTTTTTAATTCTTTGATTTGGATTTGATGACTTTTTGGATGAAGTTCGATGAAGATGACCTTTCTACACCCCTGTCAATATGTAATAATAATAGCATTTTTATGATGATCGCTTTAGTTAGAGGTTAAAGCTCAACGAACAAAGAAACGTATAATATGAGCCTTTGAATATTTGTATTGACTAATTCTCATGATGGAATGTGATATATTCGCCAGAATACGGTTGGTTACATTATTCTATGTGATGTTTACATATTTGGAGCGATCTCGCGTTCGGCTACATAACATTGGCATGCGTATGTTACCCTGGTAGGTATTTATATGCCAACTTCAAACCTAACTAATATTTTTTTTTTATTAACGTCAGACATTTTAAATTATTGTTTAAATTATTTATCATTAAAATAATCATTTTCAGAATAGAAGCTTCTTGCACTGGGCCATTTCTTTAAGTTGTTATTAAATAGTGTCAATGGCTGCTCTTTGATATCCCGGATATTAATAGGGATTTTATTACGAACTTTTATCAAAGCTACATTGCACATATTGGCATATACACCAGTCTTAAAAAAGGAAGTAGATTTTTTGTGGCAACTTGTGATCCATACTTTTGATAATGCAACAATGTTCTGCTACAGGAAATAGCTAATTGCTGTCAGAAACTGGTGTTCGAATCTATAGCAGGTACCTATACAAACATTAACGAATTTTTCAAATTTTCATTGTGTGCAAGCTATAGGTTTTGCAAGCTTCCAAGCATTAGGCAGCTCGCCTAGCTTTTGCCACCTTGGTATAAAAAACGCATAGCGCATTGCCAATGTAACATACCCTATATGATTAATTGATTTGTAACAGCACAATAGTCGAAATCGCTCACAATTAACAAAAGTTATGCAAAACGCTGCCTGCAACTTTATCCCACATGGTGCCGTAATCAATCACAATAGTGTGGCGTCATATACAGCTGATACACATTGAATCGGTCCGCTGCGACCCAATTCACATGGAACACTTTCCATTTCAGCGCGTGTTTTGGTTCGAGTAATTAGTAATGCATTAGATCCGGCGATGGATGCTGCGCTGTGAGTCCGATGAAAGTGATAAGCTTTCAGTCGTTTTAACCTGTTTGGTGTGGCTTTCCATGAGATATGATCGTAAATATTCATGAAATACAATTACCATATGTAAACACGTGTAAGAACTTGAAACTATTAAAAACATTCGTTAAAAATTTTAATATCTCTATGCATACATACATATCATCACGTGAGTCCGTCTGTGAAGGCAGAGATTTCGGTTTTCGAACTTTCGGTTCAGCCACATTCACCAGACTCTTTAAAGCTCGCTGATTTTACTCTTAACGTTCCCATCCTTGAGTGACCGATTGATTTGTTTAATATTGAGAATCCTCGTTTCGAGTGTTCACTGTTAAGTAAGTCAAAAGTTTGAAAAATTAAGCATTGATTGAACTAAGTCAAGGACTGAACTAGCCGTTGACGATTTCCCTAGAGAGTACAGCATGACATTTTTCAAGAAGGGTCAAGAAAGAAAATAGAATGTGGAAAGATTCCTGCAGGGCTGGCGCCATGCGAGCGATACCCTTGGTGTTGCAAGCGTCCATAGATGGCGGTAACCGCTTACCATCAGGCGGATCGCGTGCTTGTTTCCTTCCTTAATGAGTAGAGGAATCGAAACCGCGACCTCAAGCTTCGCAGTCAGGAGCTCTAACCACTAGACAAAACGGCCGTCATGAACGGATAAGTACGTTAAAACAATGATTAGATTTTAAATCTTATCGTTAGCCCATATCAGTCCTACATCCGTTATGCAACCTGCGTATGCACCTAACATTCAGTTTATCTCACCGGCAGCGCAGTGTACCACTTCCGGTGTGCATAACATTATACCAATTGGACAGCATTGGCTACATATTCAATTATTGCATATATTCTTGAGACATTACTGTCATAATATTTAACAGTTTCCTTTCACTGGCGCCGTGCAAGGTTTCTGGATTTTAAGATCATTGGGTTTATTGGCATCTTGTGTCCAATAAACTTGGAAATGTATGTAGAGGGGAAAAGTTGGTATTGAATATTTGTATTAATTTGTACATTGTAGGTGGCCTTAGTCTACTGATCAGTGGTTCCGATCGCAAAGCTCGACGTCGCGGATTCGAATTCAAATTCAAATTGCTGATATTTGTGCGATGATTATGGTAACTTAGTCTTGGATTTGTTACTGTACTAGTTGTAATTGCCAGCGTAAACTTTGATTGCGTCACTAATAGTATATTTCTGCGCAAAATTTCATCTAATGCCGTTCAGCCGTTCTGGCGTCATTAACCTAGTTACCTCAAATATA
>JACCPG010008828.1:0-27300 GCA_016069955.1 Drepana arcuata
AAACTCATTGGTACAGTCGGGATTCGAACTTGCGACCTTTGCGTCGCAGGCAACTGCTCGAACCACTCGGCCACCACGGCTCTTATTTATTATTTATTATTATTTATTAATTAATCAAAACATATGCAAGTTAACAGCATTATAAACCAAAGAGCTTACATGCATATTAAATTAAATACAATTATACCTAATTCTAAGTTTGGGCCGACATCAGCTGACCGTCCAAGAAATACATCACGAGAGCATGTTCACACGAGATGGAAAGTATGAAAAAATATGAATGGAGCCTTGTCAGCGTTGATGGGCAGTAAAAGTCCGTTCGCATGGGTGAAATAATAAAAGCGATAATTGTGGATCTAAACCAATCTCGAATCCACCTGAATAAACTAAGAAAATTTCATTAAAATCGGTCCAGCCGTTTACGATTCTATAAAGAATATACAGACAAAAAATCATGTATGTATATATATATACATACTAGCTGTGCCCGCGACTTCGTCCGCGTGGATATTAACAAAAAAGTTATTGTTTTGTTTATAAAAGTAGCCTGAGTTACTTCTTTTTACATCAGCTATCTGCCAGTGAGTCATGATTAGCCGGAACAAACAGACAGACAGACAAAATATTAAAAATATATATATTTGGTATATGTACCGTGTATACATCCATATGCATTTAGTAAAAAGCGGTTATTTTAATGTTACAAACAGACACTCCAATTTTATATATGTATATATATATATATACTAGCTGTGCCCGCGACTTCGTCGGCGTGGACGGCTTTTTATCTTTCGTAAAATGTTTTTTTTTTCAATAAAAAGTAGCCTATGTTACTTCTAATACCTCCAAGAATATGTGTACAAAGTTTTATAGTGATCTCTTAAGTAGTTTTTACGTGATAGCGTAACAAACAAACTTACATTCACATTTTATAATATTAGTAAGATATATATAGATAGATGCAAAAATTACAACATGGATGAAAAATGTCGCGAATCAGAGACCTGTGATGTTTATAATACCTTTGCAAAGTCATCTCGCTGACGTGATGGAAGGAGTCCGAGAGCTTCCTCGCCGCGTACACCTGCCGCAGCCTCGACACGGCGTCCGCACTGTCCCCCACCCCGCTGTCGGCCTTGTACATACCTGGAACCACCAACCAAGTGCATGTCATACGCGAGAACCTGGTTTCACAGCAAAATATACTTCTCATCAGAAAAATCACCTACCAAGTTTATGTTTTGTAAGGATTATCAGAAAAATTACTATATTTAGGAATATATTGCAAAAGTCGTTTAATAGTGAATAATATATAATATATCCTCACGCCTTCCCACAAGGGTACCCGAAGAGGTAGGCAAGGTGCCAACGTGACAGATGGCGAGTCCATCGCCGTTACTCAAGCACGACTATACATACGCCTTTGAATTTCTTCTTAGACGTATTCAGGTTTCCTCTCAATGTTTTCCTTTACCATAAAGCTCGTGGTGTGACTAATCACTGTACTTAAGTTCAGAAAAACTCATTGGTACAGTCGGGATTCGAACTTGCGACCTTTGCGTCGCAGGCAACTGCTCGAACCACTCGGCCACCACGGCTTTGTTTACAATGTATAGGATGCAGGACCTCCTTTACTTTGTGTGTTGTGTTCCTGCGCGATGAATAAGGTTACAATAATGAGCTCCTTGGGAAGGGGAGGATTCCTATATTGACTTCACAGCAGAGGGATTATTCCCACTATGCTGCCAACACAGTATAACTCTCGGAGCACAGAGTGGCAACGGAAAATTATAGCAAGTGTAAATTTTACATGTTTAAAGTGTAGCTAGTACATAATAAATTGTGGCCAGGTATGTGTGTAGCTCTACTCACTTTTCATCTCACTGTCATCGAGGCATGGTTCAGGGAAGGTGGAACAGTCCAGCAGCTGCGGACGACTGCCCCGCACCTTCTCCGTATACATGAGAGTAGTGGGCACATCGGCGAAGGGAACTGCTCCATTGGCTAGTTCACAGCATAGGACTCCAACTGAGTAGATGTCTGACCGCTCGTCGTAACCTTTGAGATTCTGCAACAGACACACATCTGGCATGTCATACGCTTGTTAGCTGCTTAGTGGCAAAGTTGGAAAAAAATAAAATGGGAAATTTGATATAAAAACTAGAGAGGACTGGCATCCCCCTGAGGGACACAGCTGATACGTAAGTAAATCCATTTAAATTAATAATCTGGTATTACTAACTTGTTCCAAAAGTTCAGGGCTCAGCCACATAAGGTTAGCATTATCATGATCTGGAGGTGGTAAATTGTAGAGCTGCTTTTGTCGGCGCCCGCGCACCATCAGACTGGCCGCACTGCGTAGACCTGATAGACGCACATTACCATTTGCACCCACGAGAACATGGCTTGCTCTCACACTTCTAAAACAATCAAGATTAATAAATAAATAATAACATCCTCATGCCTTCCCACTAAGGTCGTCAAAGGGGTAGGCAGAGGTATACATATGTCTATGAATTTCTTATCAAGCATAGCAGGTTAAAGGAGATAAAGATTAATGTTTTAAAATATTTTGCCATTTTACTGTAAAATACATAAACATTGTGGTTATATAACTTTTTTTTTCCAGCTAGAATATATATATATATATATATATATATATATATATATATATATATATATATAAACAAACATTGTGATTAACAACATCATATTTACCACAAAACTTACCTATGTATGTACAATTGTTTGTGCAAATATTGCAAGGCATGCAATACGTCTCGCAGAATCATAGCACAGACCAGCTCCGGGAGTCCCTCCTGGAAGTGGTGGTCCAGTATGTCTCTACAGGAACCAAAGCTCATGAGCGGAGACACAACATAGAGCTCACGACCGTGTACAAAAGATGTCAGATATGGTAGAATGTTCTGGTGCTGAAGCTCCTTGCGAGTTAAAACATCTTGCTGAAAACATAGCAAACAAATTATGATAAAAAATATATTGTTCTTTTTAAATTTATATTTGCGTTAAATTTATATAAAAAAATTATAATGCGTGCTGATATAACTGATGAATCTCCCTCAATTATTCTCTGTCCAGAGTCTTCTTGACCTCTTTGTACAACCTGATGGTATCTTATCTTTCACTTACTTCGTGTGTCTATCGAGTGCTTATAATAATTATTTTTTTATTATATTCTTTATTTTTCTAACCTATGTTCATGACAAGAGTCGTCTTTAAAGAAAGCCTGATATCATGTACCTGAATTAAGCTGGCGTTTTCCTTCGTTTTATCCACGAAGTACCTCTTGATGGCGACATTTAATTTGCTGGGCTTGTAAAGTGCCGAGTAAACAACGGCTACGCCCCCACAACATTCGGCTATTATTGACGTTAATTCGTACTCGTTAATATCAGGATTCAACATTGCAATAATGTAAAAAAGTAAACAAAATAAAAATTATCTACTAAAATCTTCCGAAAACTACAAAAACATTGTTTTATTGTTCGATATTAAAACTATTTTAAATCCAAATGACAAACAATGGATCGGTAAAACCAAAATAAAAATATTGTGCACTGATGCACTCAGTGTTTTTGTTGTTGACAGATTATAATTAGACAGTTGCGTTCCGTTTTAGTGTGTTTTTAAGAAACAGTACATAAGTGATTAAAGAAAAAGAAAACTGGATTCCGATGAATGACGATTCCGGGAAATTTGCTTTTGTCAGTTATATTTTATCTACAGCTACTGGTGCTGTAAATAATCTTTATAAAGTATGAATTACCGTAATTACTTGGCAAGCGCCAGAACTTAATTATAGTGAGTTTAGCTGAAAGACTAGGTATCCCTGTCATGAAAACCTTTAAGCAAAAACAGGAAATAATTTAAACATATAGAAACCTGCAAATCTATGATAAGAAATTCAAAAACGTATGTATAACGGTGATGGACTCTCCATTTAAAGGCCATATTAAAAGAACTGGATTATATTTGCCGCCAGCTTATCTTCTAACTTCCTAGGTAGTATATTTAGTAGATTAATAGAATAATAAATAATCAATCCTTCCCAGGCAGAGGTGTATTGATAGTATACCACACACCCACTGCCTCCCTGAGATATTTTTAGGTGCTAACGTGACAGATGGCGAGGCCGTCACCGTTACTCAAGCACGCCTTTGAATTTCTTCTCAAGCGTATGCAGGTTTCCTCTCGATGATTTCCTTCATTGTAACGCTCGTGGTGTGAATAATCACTGTACTTAAGTTCAGAGAACTCATTGGTACAGTCGGGATTCGAACTTGCGACCTTTGCGTCGCAACTGCTCGAACCACTCGGCCACCACGGCTTCTTATTCTTCTTCTTGATTTTAACTAAGCTAAAAAATATCTTAGGGTTTCGAGTCGTTATTCCTCTTCAAAAGAGTAACAGGGAACTATTTGCTAACCTAGAACCTACTTAACTAAACTAACTTATAACATATTATATGTCCTTTGCTGCAGTCCCCTCCTAACTACTGCATTGCAGTCCTGAAAAATATTTCCTGGCGCGACATACTGTTATTACTTACTGCATTGCAGGATTTTCAGGATACTGTAGTTTTGTATGTTGTGCGTGCCCACCCGGATAAAATTTGCGAATGTTACGGGTAGGCGCTCCTACTCGAGCTATAACGTTGTTGTAATCCTTACTAATATTATAAATGTGAATGTAAGTTTGTTTGTTACGCTTTCACGTAAAAATTACATAACCGATTATCATGAAAGTTTGTACACATATTCCTGGAGGTATAAGAAGTAACATAGGATACTTTTTATTGAAAAAAAAAAATTTACGACTGAAAAAAAGCCGGCTTACTGATATTTTTGTATGGTGATGGCTTATACCCAGGATTAAGACATAGGCTACATTTGAATCCCGAAAGATTCAAAGCTCTAATATTATAAAGGCAAAAATAGGTATGTTGCTCTTTCCACGCGGGCGAAGCCGCGGGCATAAGCTAGTCTTTAATATATATATAAATTACGTGTCACGTTGTTTATCCGCGATGCTCCTAAACGAATTAACTAATTTCTATCAAATTTGCACACCGTGTGCAGTTTGATCCAACTTAAAAGATAGGATAGCTTACATCACAAGTGGACCCGATAGGTGGCGCTGCGATCAAGGTTCAGGAAGTTTTACTTTTTCACCCGGGCGAAGCTGGGCGGGACAGCTAGTGTGATAATATAAATACGTGTGTGTAAGACGTTTGTCCTAATCTAAACTAATCCAGGTAATAAACAATTACTGTGACAAATTTAAACGTATCCATTTAGCCGTTCTGGCATGATGGAGTAAAGTTGTTGTTTTTAGATTGAGTAAAATGTGTTCACGAACTTTCGTATTTTTGATAGTATGAATGAGTCTTTAAAGTCGATACGTATTAATATTGACTTAATGGCCGTCTGGTCTAGTGGTTAGAGCTCATGACTGCGAAACTAGAGTTCTGTGGGGCGAGTCTTTGTGGATGGCACTATCTGTATAGTTAAATTGAACGCAGGGGACCGCGAGGCATAGCTTGTGTGCTTAAGGAACGTGAAGGATTTTTTTTATCGCTCCTTGGTTTATCAAGTAGACTGTTTGTTTTATTCGCTTACACGACGCCCTCGTGCAAATTTCCTTCATTTAATGTTCCAATTCTATTTATCCTTTCATATCCTTTCCGAACATCTGTTGTCATTCTATGAAGGAAGTAATGCTTTGCTTCATCTTCGAGCGCCAAAATTGTGTTTTGTTTTTCTCGTATGACATCACAGCTGAAGTATATTGCAGTTTTCACTTGTTTACAAGTTTATTTATTACACCTATTTAGAGAGGAATGTATGCTGGGCAAATCTAAGCGGCGTGGGTGACATTACGGCTGACATTGCCAAAAAAAGTTTCGCCGCCCGTCCAAAATCTACCGATCAGGTCTGGCGGAATGCAAAAATCTACAATCCACTCAATAAAAAGTCGTAATTCCTATATATATACGCGCGGCGACCGCATCTCGGATACGGTTTATACGCGATGTACTCACTGCTATATAAAACCGGGGAGAGAGCCAAAATCTAAATTTAAAGGTGCCCGAATGGATCCGAACGCAGCCGAGTCCGCCCGCCCGCCTCAGTCCACCGCCGACTGTCGCTCCGACATTCCCAAAGCATCGCAGCCTACCGGTAACGGAACGTTCACTCGCTAAGGTCACACCGTAAACGGCTATCGGACTCTGAAACACCTTATACAAACTCGGAACGCGCCCGTGAAAATACTACGAGTGAATTCGAATTCAGGTGTATAGTGTCAGTGTGTGTGTGTACCGTTGAACGTGAAATTTGTTATACCGGTACGTATTCGATCCAAATATTAATTAATAATAATTATGTTTTTCTCTTTGAGCATTTGCCGCTCGCTAACTTTGGATTTGGCGGCGTGGTTCACTCTTATTGCCTGGAGCGGGGGTATTGAGTTTCAATATGCCCGCCTGTTGTTCCAGAATTATTTTCCTCGTCATTGCCATGCCGCCGAGGTTTTTTTGCAACTACCCGCAATCGTGTTTATTTCTTCAGGCTTACTGAAACCGCCAATATATCGTGCTTGTTTTATTCAATAGTGTGAACTACCTGCAATTTAAGGCTTGTATAGGTAGTGACATCCAGGAAAACGCGCCCCACTATTCTTCCCTATAATTTCAAGTGTAGTGTACCTAAAAATTGGTGGGGCTCGTCTTCGTGGTTGGTATATGTAACATCCTATTAATATAGAGAATTCTCAAGTTTTTTAATGCATGTTTAGTACTCAATCACGCCTGAACGGAATTGCATGCATTTTATTCTAGTAACTATCAATACAATAAATATTATTCTAAGTAAACTTCTCGGGCCTTGCCTCGGACCTATTGCATAAAGTTTGGGCTAGTGCGTCTGTGTTATCTGTCCGTCTAGACAGCCCGGAAGCTGTTCGCATCGATTTATCCTGCGTCACTTTTCTATCTTATAGTACCTATATTATATTATATTCAATCTGTTTTGAACTGTACTTCTCAACTATTGAAATGAAAGTATTTTTTATGATATGAGAGCTAAAAAGTAAAGGCTTTTGGTAAATGATAATACTAAAATACAAAATTGACAGTTGATGTGGATGTGTGGGTGTTACTACACACTTCTGCCTGCCTACCCCTTCGGACACTTGTGGAAAGGGAAATTGTACATATATCTTAAATTGACTTCCTCTAATAATATTCCGTGTCTTAAAACTATCATTGTTCATCACTCCACGTACTTCTGTAGAGGCGAGTTCGTAAGTCGGTTAATGTAAAAATAGGTTTTGTAAATATTTCTCATGATTCCCTTAAAAACAAACAGTACTTTTTGATCGTGTGCCGGTTTATTGGAAAAATGCACGATTTGTTCAAATTCATCGATATGTGTGTTTCACGCAACCAGTAATTCTTCCTGGGCGTATGTCACGCAAGCCTTCGATTACAATGACAAACGTTGGATTTATCGCTTTTATTTCAGCTTCTGTAAACACGCATATTGGAATAAAACTTCTTAACCTTTGTCAAGCTTTTTCTGTATATGTGGGTACATAAACCAAATGATGGATGAAGCGGTGCTCTACGGCCGAAAGTATAACTAGAAGCTCTAATTCGCTTTCCAGGAGTTTGGGTTAATCTTTGAGTTAAACGTGAACTGGCTTTTGTCGGCTTCTTGCTACTTACTATCTGCAGTATTAGAAGGATGATTTGAGACAAACCACGTTCCAACTACCTAGATCAAATCGATCGGGCGCTCAAGGACGGGAACGTCAAGGGTAGGTACTCGAAACCGAAGAGCATGTATGAAGGGATTGATGAATGTGGAAGAAGCGAAAGAAGTCTATAGAGGACTGGGGGTCTATTTTCCAGGGACTCGCCTTGATGATTTGCATGATTGTTTTCTTCGAGGGTCCGATAATTTTGTATTATTATATCCTAACGCCTTCCCACAAGGGTCCCCGAAGGGGTAGGCAGAGGTGTATAGGTAGTACCCACACATCCACTTTCCGCCAGAGATATATTTTAGGTGCCAACGGGACAGATGTCGAGTCTATACTAAAAATAAAAATAAAATAAAATAAATAAAATCTAATACTAAAAATTATCGTAAGTAATGGCGACTTACGATAATTTTTAGTATTTAATTTAAAGCCTAAATATAGTCTTGAAATGTGTGTAAAATTGATTCACGGTACAATTAGTCAGAGATCATAATTAGGTTAGAAAAGTAGCAAATGTATGTGAAGGTTGCATCTTCTGTAATTCGATCGTATTTCCTGAGAAATTGCGTCATTCTGGAACTCGATTACGAATACAATTCGGAGTGGGTTTGTTTTGAAGTAAATAGGTTAGATTTATAAGCTTTTTGTAACCGTGCAAAGATTAAAATTCGAGTTATATTAGTTTTTCTATTAAAATATATCTTACTGATCATTATTAAAGAGAATGTTTAAATATCTAAACAACTAACCGTTTAGTGACCACAAACTCATTGAGCCGTGGTGGCAGAGTGCTTCGAAGGTTGCCTGCTAGCCTGCTATATAAAGATGGCAAGTTCGAATCCCGATATTACCAATTTTTTTCTTTTACTTAAACGCAGTGATTTGTCACTCCACGAGCTTTACGGTGACGGAAAACATTGAGATGAAACCTGCATACGTTTGAGAAGAAATTTAAAGACGTATTATTATATATAGTCGTGCTTGAGAAAGGCGACGGACTCGCCATCTGTCACGTTAGGACAAAATATATCTCAGGCGGAAAGTGGGTACTACCTACACTCTGCCTACCCCTTCGGGGACCCCTGTGGGAATGTGTGAGTATATAAAGATTGGTGAATGTGGAAGGAAGTTTAGAGGCGAATGGTGCTTTAATCTCTCCATCCACCTCGTACTAGGCGTTGAGTACTCTACGACGAAACTTCGACTTAAATTTTGGGTTGAAATAAAAAAAAAATATATCCACACCCACCTGTTGTTTTTTTTTATACGACTTGGGTGGCAAACAAGCATGCGGTCCGCCTGATGGCAAGCGGTTACCGCCGCCTATGGACGCTTGCAACACCAGGGGTATCACTCGCGTGACGACCCTGCAGGAATCTTTTCACACCCTTCTTGAAGAACTCCATGCTGTACTCTCCAGGGAAAACCTCAACGGGGAGCACATTCCACAGCCTGAGCGTTCGCGGAAGAAAACTCCTACACTACATTAACACATACGGTATTCTATACAGAAGAAACTATAATTAAAATAAAATATTACGCGGGTGAAACCATGAGGCATAGATAGTCCATCCGTCAAATCGGTCCAGAATATTAGATGCGAGAATACAACGTACAGATATCCAATTTTAGAATACAGCTTATCTTCTATAATTAACCCTTTCCTGTTAGCTATATCTATAGGTGTTTATCATTTGTTTATAGTCCAATCGGGTAACATAAGCACAATCAAATTTGTTGCTTTTCAGAGGTGTGTAGTTAGAGGTTTGTTTAGAAACCACGTTTTCAAAGTATATTTTTAAGTACCCCTTTGACGTTCACGTTAGATGGTCATAAAATGAAATGAAATAAAATGACAATGATATGAGATGACATTAAATGTAATGAAATTGAATTAAATGAAATGAAATGAAATTGAATTTAATGAAATAATATTGAATTTAATAAAATGAAATTGAATTAAATGAAATGAAATTGAATTAAATGAAATAAAATTGAATTAAATGAAATGAAATTGATTTAAATGAAATGAAATTGAATTAAATGAAATGAAATTGAATTAAATGAAATGAAATTGAATTAAATGAAATGAATTTGAATTAAATGAAATGAAATTGAATTAAATGAAATGAAATTGAATTTAATGTAATAATATTGAATTTAATGAAATGAAATTGAATTAAATGAAATTCAATTAAATGAAATGAAATGAAATTGAATTAAATGAAATTCAATTAAATGAAATGAAATTCAATTAAATGAAATGAAATTCAATTAAATTAAATGAAATGAAATGAAATTCAATTAAATGAAATGAAATTCAATTAAATGAAATGAAATTCAATTAAATGAAATGAAATTCAATTAAATGAAATGAATTTCAATTAAATGAAATGAAATTCAATTAAATGAAATGAAATTCAATTAAATGAAATGAAATTCAATTAAATGAAATGAAATTCAATTAAATGAAATGAAATTCAATTAAATGAAATGAAATTCAATTAAATGAAATGAAATTCAATTAAATGAAATTCAATTAAATGAAATGAAATTCAATTAAATGAAATGAAATTCAATTAAATGAAATGAAATTCAATTAAATGAAATGAATTTCAATTAAATGAAATGAAATTCAATTAAATGAAATGAAATTCAATTAAATGAAATGAAATTCAATTAAATGAAATGAAATTCAATTAAATGAAATGAAATTCGATTAAATGAAATTGAATGAAACGAAATGAAATTGAATTAAATGAAATGAAATGGAATTAAATGAAATTGAATTAAATGAAATGAAATTGAATTAAATGAAATGAAATTGAATTAAATGAAATGAAATTGAATTAAATGAAATGAAATGGAATTAAATGAAATTGAATTAAATGAAATGAAATTGAATTAAATGAAATGAAATTGAATTAAATTAAATGAAATTGAATTAAATTAAATGAAATTGAATTAAATTAAATGAAATTGAATTAAATTAAATGAAATTGAATTAAATTAAATGAAATTGAATTAAATTAAATGAAATTGTATTAAATTAAATGAAATTGAATTAAATTAAATGAAATTGAATTAAATTAAATGAAATTGAATTAAATTAAATGAAATTGAATTAAATGAAATGAAATTTAATTAAATGAATGAATTGTATTGATGTATAAAATGTAGGTACATTGTTTTTGAATTGCGCGTTTTGCCACATAATATTGGATTTTCCGTAGGTATGGTATTTACATATTATGGATATTCTCTTTATTAATTACAACTACGATGCATATTTTTAAAACCATTTAAATACATAATTTTAATAAAAATTACAATTTAAAAATTTCGTCGATAGTTAACGATTTTAGTTTTTCTTTAAATCTTATTTATTGTGGTCTTTTGTTTGCAATGTATGAGTGGCGGTGTATATGTTAAAATGTTATTATACATATTATTTCTATCGAAAAATTAAGGCGTATGTATAGTCGTGCTTGAGTAACGGCGATGGACTCGCCATCTGTCACGTTGGCACCTAATATACCTCTGGCGGACACTGGGTGTGTGGGTATTACCTATACACCTCTGCCTACCTCTTCGGGGACCCTTGTGGGAAGGCGTGAGGATATATTATATTATCAAAAATTAAAGGTGGAACGTCAAGAGTTCAAGAAATCAGGTAGGTGAAAGAGGTCCGTTCGTCAAGAGAGAATCAATTTAGTCTATCTGCCTACTGGCAGAGGTTTTAGCGTAATGTATGTATGTATTTACCTGTAACATATCATCTTCTGCTAGAAGGAAGGGTAGAGAAGAAGAATCTCAATTGTCAACATGAGTCAGATCAAAGTAGTGTTTCTCATGACATAGGGAGGGCGAAGAGATTGCGCTAAACAACTGCTTACTAATAGAAGGAATTTTATCAGAGACGCCAAGAGCCTAGCTCTTACATGTGTGATGATGAATGTTCTACTTTAGGGCTGCTTTCAGTGCGACTAAAAGGCTGAACGTGTCTTTTTTGGAGTGTGACAAAACATGGCACGAGAATGAGTCCATGCCAACCCTAACAATAATAATAATAATAATAAATAATAAATCTTTATTGAATTAATTACAAGATAATAATATTACATGGTTTGGGATCTCTTCTTTTAAGTTCCAAGAACCTGTATTAGAAGAGTCCCCTCTCTTTCTGTGGTCGTCAATAAAATTAATACAATTTAGCAAATTGTGTGTGTGTGTGTGTGTGTGTGTGTGTACAATGCTTGGGATAAAGGCCATGAACACTGGCTGTTCATCATATTATCATAGACTGATTTGTTTAGTCTGTTATAAGTTGGGTATGTTGTAGTTCAAATATTAAACATGTATTGTATGTCTGCTTACACCTGAAAATACATACCTTTAAATAACAAGGGAGTTGAATGAACATGGCGAATATACGGAACATATCTGGTTTGGCTTAACTCTATACCAGCTGTCCGTCCCGGCTTCGCACGGGTGGGCATAAGATTTTTTTTATATAAGAAAATATACCATAGAGCCGTGGTGGCCGAGTGGTTCGAGCAGTTGCCTGCGACGCAAAGGTCGCAAGTTCGAATCCGACTGTACCAATGAGTTTTTCTGAACTTAAGTACAGTCACACCACGAGATTTACGGTGAAGGAAAACATCGAGAGGAAACCTGCATACGTCTGAGAAGAAATTCAAAGGCGTATGTATAGTCGTGCTTGAGTAACGGCGATGGACTCGCCATCTGTCACGTTGGCAGTTGGCACCTAATATACCTCTGGCGGAAAGTGGGTGTGTGGGTATTACCTATACACCTCTGCCTACCCCTTCGGGGACCCTTGTGGGAAGGCGTGAGGATATATTACCCTATGTCACTCAATGTAGCTTTTCAATGGTGAAAACATTTTTCAAATCGGTCAAGTACTTTTTGAGTCAATTCGTTACAAATATACTTATATACAATTTTTTTCTCTTTATAATATTGGTATAGACTACATATACCAACGTCGCTTTTGGTACTTAGATCTATTAAAACACGTTTTTAATGCTTGCCGAGTCTCTCACAGAGTAGGCAGAGAGAGAAGAGCGCAGTTATTCTTTTTTATACAACAAGAGTGGCAAATAAGCATACCATCTGATGGCAGAGGGCAGATATATTTGTGTGATGAACGCGAGTATTTGTTGCTTAGTCTTGGATGTCCTATGTATTTGTGTATATATCTATCTATATAAGTATGTATTTCGTTGTGCAGTATCCATAGTACAAGCTTAGCTTAGGACTAGGTCAATTTGAGTGGCATTGTCATATACATATACATATCATCACGCCAAGTCCCTAACGGGGTAGGCAGAGAGTATAGAGCGCCAGTTCTCTCTAGACTTACATACCTCTTTCGCTTCATCCACATTCATCAGTCTCTTCATACATGCTCGTCGGTTTTGAGTACTCTTAACGTTCCCGTCCTTCAGAGTCCGATCTATTTGATCCAGGTAGTTGGAACGTGGCCTTCCTCTGCCTCTTCTTGCACACACTTTTGCTTTGTATATCTGTTTCGTCAATCTTTCTTCACTCATCCTTTCTATGTGTCCAAACCAACGTAACATGCCTTTCTTCATCTTTACAATCACGCCCTCATTCACGCCAGTTGATTTGCGAATCTCTTCATTGCGGATTCGATCTAATATCGTTGGCATTGTCTGTAGGTATATATTCCACGCAATCCATGCCACAGGCCACAACTAGTCATTATATGTACTATAGAGACTTCTAGGAGTATCGAGAGAGATAGGTACTTCTAGTAGAGCGTTAAAAGCCGCATTAACTGCTTTATATATATATTATACAACAAGAGTGGCAAACAAGCATACGGCCCACCCGATTGAAAACGGTTACCGCAGCCTATTTACGCTTATAATACCGAAGTATCACTTGCGCGTTGCCACTCTGTGTTCGGAGAGTTACTGTGTTACCAGCATAATGGGTCTAATCCCTCTGCTGCCAACAAAATATAACAATCCTCTCTTTAAATATACGGCATGGTATCTAAAAATTCATAATCATCCCGCTTAGTCCCTAACAGGGTAGGCAGAGGATAGAGCGCCAGCCTTAGTTATACATACCTCTTTCGCTTCGTCCACATTTATCAGTCTCTTCATACATACTCGCCACTTTCGAGTACACTTTACGGTCCCATCCTTGAGTGTCCGATCAATTTATCTAAAAACTGATTATTCAAAATGATTCGAACCGAGATCCCTGAAGTTCAGGCGTTTCAGTTAGCACGTAGCTGGCGGCTCGCCAACGTAACAACACAAACGCATTTAGTCGCAATTGGAAATGAAAAATTGGTGTTGCCATAGTGATTTACTGGGGAACAACAGGCGTGCAACTTATGACGCAAGTCTGACGAGCACGTGGTTACAATATTATACAATAGGTGGGAAATATGGGAAAATACCGAGACCCTCACGATGCCGGATTTAGAGGTCTGGAGGCCTCGGGGCAACAAAGGAGTAGAGGCCCCAGGCCCCAAATTATATTCCAAATAAAATCATTTTTTTTTTCAGTCGAGTTTTCCAATCAATAATTTACTGTAAATTCTTGTGATTGCCCGATTGGAGTGAACAAATACAGATCGATGATTTCCGTTTATATATAATGTATGTAAAAAATAAAACGCGAAAAAAAATTCATAATATCTTAGGCAAAGATGTTTACTAGTTTGAATTTGAATTTTTTTTAGTAACTAGGCATCAATTACTGTATTTTCACGACATTAAAAGTGAAACCTTATAGTTTGTTAAATGTATCTTAATTTTGTAGTAAGAGAGTCAATGAACTGTGACTGAAATTAGATGGAGTCGGTGCAAGCATTGTTTTCCACAAATATATGAGTCATGACTGCACTATGCTGAGCGTTAGAATAAAACTACTTTTACTTTTGTAGGATTCTATATAAACATTGATACACACACACACACACATCGCATATACACAGAGTGTTTCTAGACTTACATACCTCTTTCGCTTCATCCACATTCATCTCGTTTCACTAAAGTACTTATCACATATACACAGACTGTTTCTAGACTTACATACCTCCGCTTCATCCACATTCATCTCGTTTCACTAAAGTACTTATCACATATACACAGAGTGTTTCTAGACTTACATACCTCTTTCGCTTCATCCACATTCATCTCGTTTCACTAAAGTACTTATCACATATACACAGAGTGTTTCTAGACTTACATACCTCTTTCGCTTCATCCACATTCATCTCGTTCCACTAAAGTACTTATCACATATACACAGAGTGTTTCTAGACTTACATACCTCTTTCGCTTCATCCACATTCATCTCGTTTCACTAAAGTACTTATCACATATACACAGACTGTTTCTAGACTTACATACCTCTTTCGCTTCATCCACATTCAAAACGTTTCACTAAAGTACTTATCACATATACACAGTGTTTCTAGACTTACATACCTCCGCTTCATCCACATTCTTCTCGTCTCACAAAAGTACGTATAACGTTCTCATCCATACTTTCAATCAATTCAAGTAAATACTTGGAAAATTATCTTCTGCTCCTTCTTCTACACATTCGTATTGTATATCTATGCATACAAATACATTAAATTGGAGTGTCTGTTTGTAATATAAAAAAAAGCTTTTAACTTAATGCATATGTAGGGAGCCGTGGTGGCCGAGTGGTTCGAGCAGTTGCCTGCAACGCAAAGGTCGCAAGTTCGAATTCCGACTGTACCAATGAGTTTTTCTAAACTTAAGTACAGTGATTAGTCACACCACGAGCTTTACGGTGAAGGAAAACATCGTGAGGAAACCTGCATACGTCTGAGAAGAAATTCAAAAGGCGTATGTATAGTCGTGCTTGAGTAACGGCGATGGACTCGCCATCTGTCACGTTGGCACCTAATATACCTCTGGCGGAAAGTGGATGTGTGGTATTACCTATACACCTCTGCCCACCCCTTCGGGGACCCTTGTGGGAAGGCGTGAGGATATATTATTATTATTATTATATGTATTTATGTATACACGATGAATACCAAACTATCATTATAGATTTTTTTGTCTGTCTGTTTGTTTTGGCTAATCTCTGAAATGGTTGGACCGATTCTGACGAGACTCTCACTAGCTGATAGCTGATGTAAAAAGTGTAACATAACATAGGTTATTGTGTTTTAGAATAACTTTTTGTTAAGTGTTTGCTGTGTGTTTTGTTCCACGTGGAAGTTGCGGGTACAGCTAGTAATATATATATATATATATATATATATATATATATATCAATATATATGTCTTGTCAATCTTTCGTCACTCATCGGTTCAATACTTTCAGTAGCATGCCTGTCTTGGTCTCCAGAATCCCTTTTTTATTCTCATACGTTGAACTATCATAAAATCTTGGCCACTTAGAACTATGAATCCCACCATCACTGTAGGCAGAGACGACCGAGCTTTACGGTTTAAGTAAGTTATCGTGAGTATACCTGTCTTAGTTTTAGAAAAAAATCAAAGACGTATGTATGTATAGTCGTGCTTGAGTAACGGCAACCCACTCACCGTCTGTCGGGAGTTAAATAGATCTCCTGGAATAGAGGGTGTTTGCTTTTTGCCTACCCCTGTCTTTATGGGAAGTCGTGAAGAATTATAATTTAGTTCAGTGAAGTCTACATCAAATTGTAATTAGACCGTTTCTACATCACGATATTTCTAGACCGGGTCACTCTGACTGGAGCTGATGCTCTACAAAGTCTAATTATAGTTCCCTGCAGCTATGTAGCTAGTGATACAAGCGACTGAATTAGAACCAAAATCTCCAAGCTTCATAATGATGTATGACTAATTTTATTACTTAAGAAACAGCTAGAAGATCTTCAAGATATAATGGAATTATTACTGCACTTTTTGTGTAGTATATTTGTAGCTTCAGCAGGATTTATATGTAAGGAACATAGTGATATAGAAGCACTTGCTACTAAGATGAGTTTCACCAAGGTACCATTATCCTTACTAGGTAATATTATAAATGTGAATGTAAGTTTGTTTGTTACGCTTTCACGTAAAAACTACTTAACCGATAATCATAAAACTTTGTACACATATTCTTGGAGGTGTTAGAAGTGACATAGGATACTTTTTATTTAAAAAATAAATCATTTTACGACAGAAAAAAATGCCGTTTTACTAAAATAGTGATGGCTTATATCCAGGATTAAGACATATAATACATTTGAATCCCGAAAGATTCAAAGCTCTAATATGATAAAGGCAAAAATATGTATGTTGCTCTTTCCACGCGGGCGAAGCCGCGGGCATAAGCTAGTCTTGTATAAAAGTAGCTGGGTATGCAATAAATTTATTAATAACATTATAAAGAAGGCAAGAGGAAGAGATTAGAGGTACTGATGAATGTGGACGAAGCGAAAGGGGTATACATGTAAGTTGAGAGAGAACTGGCGCTCTACTCTCTCTGCCTACCCCGTTAAGCCTCGGCATGAATATATGTATGTATGTAAGAATATCCACCTAAGCAATTGTTTTTTAATATAGGTTATTCAAGCAAAATGTATCTTAATCTAAATAATTTTAATGATGTTACAGATATAAAATGTAGAAATGATTTGCTCTCTGCAAGACATCAACATTTGATTAATGGCTTAGGCGTATTAAAGCTAAATACCAAAATAAACTATACATACCACCACGCCCAGTCCCTCAGAGGAAGGCAACCCCAGCTCTCTCTGGACTAACAGACCTCTTTCGCTTCGTCCAATGATCAGTTTCGTCATAAATGCTGGTATGTTTCGAATACTCTCGTTCCCATTCTTGAATGTTCGATCAATTCAATAAGAAAAAAAACAAAAAAAGGGCATTTATAAAACGTACACGAAAAAGGTGCACGGTTCGGGTTGGTCGTTTCCATGGAGAAGGACCGGCAAGGCAACCCCATGGTTACTCTTTTCAAATCATTTGGATCATCAATATACAATAGCAATATTATTTTGATACAGCATTAGTACTTAAGTATGAGAGAGCGTAAGCCCGACAATAGGTCGTTGTTTACTTTACAAAAAAGAAAATAAGATAAATAGAAGAAAGTTAGCAGGGTCTGGCAATCTACAAAGCCTACAATGTTCATACAATCACAAATTAAACAAGTGACACAAATATTGAAATTCGCTTCGGATTGCCTTCATTTTATTTCAGACACTTCTATTACGCGTGGAATTTAACAAAAAAAAAGTTTAATTTCATAAACAAAAGTAGTTTTAGTTATATATAGTCCTTTTAGCATCAGCTATCTGCCAGTAAAAGTCCCATCAAAATCGGTCCACCCGTTTCAGATATTACTGGGAACAAACAGACAGACAGACAGACAAAAATAGTAAAAAATATATTTTGGTATATGTATCGTGTATACATCCATATGCACTTAGTAAACCCCGTTTTTTTTTATATTACAAACTGTCTGACACTCCAATTGTCTGGAAGCTATATATAGCTTCCCAAGAACATAATTAACGGAATCGTTGCATCTACATAATTGTTTAACAGTTATCGATTCAATACACCAAGTTATAACAAAATTGATGATCGAAATATAGGGAACATCTGGTGTTATGTCCATTCCTTGGCGATTCGTTTGTGTGCCTTAGATGTGTGAGTGGGCGGGGCGATCGATTCTATTTTTCCCACTTTGATGTGCGCCTACGCAAGCACCCACATTTCTTTTCAAAATATTACACCATGATTTAGTGATCCATCAGTTGTTAATTTCGATGCTGCTTTGTTCTCTGCTAACACATGTTAATAAATAAATACCTAGGGACAATTCCGCACAAATTGACCCAGTCCCAAACTAAGCAAAGCTTGTGTTATGGTAACTGAACAACAACAGTAGATGCATGGGACATCCAAGACTAAGCTAATCTGCGGGAATCGAGCCCGCGACCTCAAATTTCACAGTCATGAGCTCTAATCGCTAGACCAGACGGCCATCAAACATGCCACTATGATACAACACTACAAAGATAATCCAACAAAAATGTCTCTATATTAATCCACCGGCAAATAGTGAACGAACCTTACCTACTCAAGCCAGGAAAATGGCTGACCGCCAGACGACAATAAGTCTTGCAAAAAAATTACACTTTGGTCAATAACTCCCTCTGGCCTGCCTCCAACCGTGCCAGCGTAAAGACCCATTACCTAACAAGAGTTAGTTCTAAAGCTGGAAAAAAATAAGGAGGCATGCCAAGATCTTTGTTCAGTGATGTACGCTGGGCACCTGGAGTAGACATACGCAGAGGGGGAGGTGGCGCTTCAACTAGTTGAAGAGCCGGTCCGTATTTAAGCTATTGAAATGTCTGGGCACATTAGAGTAATAAGGACCCCTTGATGGAGCAGTATTTCGTACCATAGACAGTGGCGTAGCTACCTAGGGGCTAGACGTACCCCCGGCCCCCAAGCTCAGGAGGCCCCTCGGACTCTGACTTACTAACTATATATTGAACTAGTGAACATTTCTCCAATATTCGGAATATAAATAAAACGGTTTCCAGGAATGCGAATTTAACAATGGCAAAAAAAACACAGACTAATCTGGATTAAGACAAATCTGAAGTACGACGAATACGGAACAAACGATTTTAAATATTTTTGTTGGGGCCCTAGTTCATTTTTCGCTCCAGGGCCTTTGGTTATCTAACTACGCCACTGACCATGACTACTTAGTAGTAGAAAGAGGACTTCCAACAAAAGTACCCTGTTAGGAGGGAGTGAAGTTTAAGTACTCATAATACTTGAACATAACAATTTTTCAACAATTGATGACAGCACAGACGCATTAATTTCAGTTAACAGAGTAACACTAGTCGGTTTAATTTAACAACTAACCAAGATTTATTAAGAACAGGATTAATGGAGTTTTAAAATGCAGTCAGCCTGTCTGGTACGTGTTGGCTGATTCCGCTTCTAATTAAAAAGAAGTGAATAAAGAAAAAAATTAAAGTGGCAAACATGCGTTCTGCCTGATAGTAGGCTATTATTTCCGTTCATGGACGTTTGTAGCATCAAAAATATCAGTCGCGAGTTACAGACTAATGTTTTTCCAAAAGTAGCACCAGATTCTATTCATACATTTACAAAGGCATCTTTTCTCATGCTGAGTCCCTCAATAAGTAGGCAGAGAGAGTAGACCGCCAGTTCTCTCTAGACTTACAGACCTCTTTCACTTTATTCCCGTTAACAAGTCCCTACATTGCTGGTATTAGTACTCCTGACGTTCCCAACTTTAGTAATCTGAATAAAAAACCGCGCGCGTTAAAAAATATGTTATTTATAAATAGAAGACCTGAATTACATAAAATTAGCCTTGAAGTCTTGCACGGTTGCAATGGTCTCGTGTTTTGAAAGACATAACAGTTCGATGTTATTATTTTGAACCCGTGCCAATGCTGGCTCGAAAAAATGAAACGTCATATTCATTTAAGCCGATTGAGGTAAGCTTTCGTGATTAATTTAGCGGCTAGAGAGGTATCCTCACGCCTTCCCACAATAGTACCCGAAGGAGTAGGCAACCTACACACCCACTTTTCGCCAGTGATATATTTTAGTTGCCAACGTGACAGCTGGCGAGATCATCGCCGTTTCTAAAGCACAACTATACATACGTCCTTGAATTTCCTCTCAAACGTATGCAGGTTTCCTCTTGATGCTTTCTTTCACCTAAAACTCGCGGTCTGGTTAATTTTAGGTATTTTATACTCTGAAAAAATCATTGGTATATTCAGGATTTGGTCTAGTTGGATCGTTTCCGCCTCTTCTTCCGGACACTTTCGCATTGCCTATACCATTTCGTCATCTTTTCTTCACTCATAGGTAACAAGTATAAAGAGTCTTTGATCCTAATGTCTATCTTTTTTGTTCCAGCGATGTCCATGGTGGCGTGACACCGGGTTGACGAGCTTCAATCCGCGACATGTCGCAGCCACCGCCAGGGCGCGGCCGCGCGCGTCCCCCAGGCCCTGCCTCCCCCCTCAATTTCAGACCCCCATCCCCATGGGCCCCCAGTCCACCCCCCCTCATATCAGGGCCCCGCCATTCCACAGCAATAGTGACACCGCCGCCGGTGCATCCCTCGCCGAAGCCGTTCCGCCCGTTGCACTCCCCGGCACACTTTAGGCAGCATTCTCCGTCGCCAAGCTCACATTTCTCTATATCTCCCTACCCTATGTCTCCTACGCTTGGTCAAAGTCCAGAGTACTACTACTCGTCTCCGTACGAGCCGGTGCGTGAGTACGACTTTGCGGGAGTGCCGCTGGAGCCACCGCCGCCGCCTCGGCCCATGATATACGAAGAGGACGAGGAACGGGGACCGTCCACTGCTGAGATCATCGCGCAGCAGTCGCAGGAGGGCTACGTTGATGAGAAGCTCGCAGAGTACCAGGCGACTATTCAGCTATTGCAAGGTAAGGTACCTTATTAGACATAGTGTCATCCACGAAGAAGCGCCCCACCAATTTTTAATCGCGGTGGTCGCGGTATGCGAGAGTATGACCCGACTCTATTAATTGTAGTCCAAATTGTAGTGCACTCATAGGTAATCAGTGTGTACCGAACATTTTTTTTTATACAACAAGAGTGGCAAACAAGCATACGGCCCACCCGATGGGAAACGGCTACCGTAGCCTATTAACGTTAACGATACCGAAGTATCACTTGCGCGTTGCCACTCTGTGTTCGGAGAGTTATAGTGTGATGGTAGCATAATGGGACTAATCCCTCTGCTGCCAACATAATAGAACAATCCTCCCCCTCCCCGAGGAGCTCATTACTGGTAACCTTATTCACCACGTAGGAACACAACACAATAAATTGTGTTATTTGGCTTCGGACTTCTATAAGGTGGAGGTCCTGCCCCAGTCGGGCAGCTCCAAATTTGAACGGAAAAACCATTATGCCCTACCTCTCTTAAAATACTCATATATTAGTCGATGGTTGCACACTTAATCTATAAACTATGGGGAAGAATAGTGGGGCGCGTCTTCGAGGATGGCACTATTTGAATTATGCTAAAATACCGGGGTGTTTATTTGCAGTTTCTTCCCCTGACGGAACGGTTACCCTGTACCCTGACGGGCTGTTTGTTTGAAACGGTGCTACGATAATTATATATTTAAATTACTAGCTGTGCCTGCGACTTCGTCGGCGTGGAAAAGTGACTTTGGGCAGCATTTTTTGGATATACATTTTGATTTACTTTGTACATGTTACGAAAAGCTTACCACATTATATTATTGAAAAACATCACATCTTAATCGGATAAGCCGTTTCTGAGATTAGCGTGCCCAAACGCACAGACAAACAGATAAACAGACAAAAATTCTAACAATCAGTGTTTTGAATGCTATTTGCGTTGAAAAAGGTCCCTATCACATTTTTTCTCATATATCTTCCGTGTACAGACAGCGATCAGTAAAATTTTTATTATATGTATAAATATGTGACGTGGAATAAAAGATTTTTGATTTTCTAGCGTATTGCGATACGTAAAAATAACAGAATGTATAGGAAATTCGACATCATGCGGTACTATAATAATAATAATATATCCTCACGCCTTCCCACAAGGGTCCCCGAAGGGGTAGGCAGAGGTGTATAGGTAATACCCACACACCCACTTTCCGCCCGAGGTATATTAGGTGCCAACGTGACAGATGGCGAGTCCATCGCCGTTACTCAAGCACGACTATACATACGCCTTTGAATTTCTTCTCAGACGTATGCAGGTTTCCTCTCGATGTTTTCCTTCACCGTAAAGCTCGTGGTGTGACTAATCACTGTACTTAAGTTCAGAAAAACTCATTGGTACAGTCGGGATTCGAACTTGCGACCTTTGCGTCGCAGGCAACTGCCACCACGGCTTTTAAGGATAATCTAGCTTCCGTTTAATGTTTTAGATGGGTTATTTCTTAAACAGAGGCTTCCCAGCTACTTTTGTTGTGGTTACTCTGCGATGGTCATGTTTCTAAATGCTTATTCTCGTTGGTAGAGTGAACTTTATTGTTGAAAAATACTTCACATACATTGCACAAGCTACTTTAAAAAGCACTATATATATTTACTAACTCCTGATTTGTATGTAATAATAATAATATCCTCAAGCCTTCCCACAAGGGTCCCCGCAGGGGTAGGCAGAGGTGTATAGGTAATACCCACACACCCACTTTCCGCCAAAAATACGTCCGATGGATGTGACAGTTTCTTGTAGCGTCGGCAGCGTGTGTGCGATACCCGTGGTGTTGCAAGGGTATACGCAGTAACCGCTTACCATCAGGCGGAACCAGTGAATGTTAACATTTTTGTGGTTTGTGGTTGTGTTCAAAATGTCCCAAGCGACATTTTACATGAGCATCATTTTTGTCAGGTGTCAAAGCAATGTTGGCTTAGAAGCGGACATAGTTTTTCGCAATTTTACTTTTTTCGACCTTGAACATTTTATGTAATATAATTTACGATAATTGTATACATGCTCGTCGGTTTCGAGTACTCTTGACATTGCCGTCCTTGAGCGTCCGATCTATTTGATCCACGTAGGTAGTTGGAACGTGGTCTTCCTCTGCCTCTTCTTGCACACACTTTCGCTGTGTATATCTGTTTCGTCAATCTTTCTTCACTCATCCTTTCTATATGTCCTAACCAACGTAACATGCCTTTCTTCATCTTTACAATTACACCCTCGTTCACGCCACGTTGGCGTTCACGTTGTGAACATCAAAACTCATTTACCCGTCAATTTGAATTATATATATATATGAAACCTTTGTGCTTACTGACATGACATATTTGAATATGTGTCAGTTCTTCTATTTTAAGACTATTGTTTTTTTTCGTTAGAATATAAATGTTTAATAAAATAGTAATAATTGTAAAGCATGGACATTTAATTGTTGATTTTCTGTTTTAGGTAAGTAAGTAGTTAGTATTCGTTTATATTTGTTATGTTATGTGAGACTTATCTGAAATAAATAATAATTTTCTGTTTTAGGATAAATCATATTGTGTTTTTGCTTAAACATAAAAGATCTTATAAATCAACAATTCATATACATGTGGAAAAAAGAGTAAGGTAATTGTTAACCTATACAATGGAGAAATTAAGATTTGAATTTATTGTAAAAGCCAAACCGGATGATAATAAGACAAATATTTATGTCATAACCTCCATTACGGATACACAAAACCAAACTTTCATTGTGCCTAGAGAGTATCAATCAGTGCATTTACACAAAGAAATAATAAAGCATGATATATTTGACAAAATAAAAAAATCTCTCCAGAAAAGGCATGATAAGAGACAAGTTTGGATAACATTAACTAAGGAAATGAAATCTATATATTTAGATGATGAAAACTTACAATTTGATGGGTTTTTACTTGAAAAATTAGAACAAAGTCAGGAGTCGTCATCGGCAGAACCAACATTGTCAAAAAAGACAGACAATAAGACGAGATTGGTAGCAGAATTTTCAATAGAGAAGTTTTCAAGAAATACAACAAATGTTAAACAATGGTTATATACCTTTGAAAGTGAATATGCACGTTTACAAATAGATACAGATTTACAAAAAGTAGAATTTCTAAGGTTACTATTGGAAGATACTTGTATAGATTGGTACACCTCAATGATTATTAAACATACTATAGATTCAGATTGGTCTGTATGGAAGAAAAGTTTAAGTGAAACATTTGCTGATAAGGGTTGGTCACCAATCAGGTATGCTATGAATTTTAAATATATACAAGGATCAATGTTAGAATATGCTCTTAAAAAAGAGAGACTGATACTTGAAAAAAACAGATTAATAGATACACAAACCCTGATTTATTTGATTGCCACCGGTTTACCAAACTTCATAATGGATAGAATAGACAGAGAAAGCCTTAAAGAAGTAAATGACTTATTTAACTGCATAAGAGGACTAGAAAGTTTAACAAGGAAAAACGACACAAAGAAAAACTTAAGCACAAGATATAAATACAACAAACAAGAAACAAAGCAATATGAAAAGAAATCTTGCAGGATGTGTGAGAATAAAGGAAAATTAAATAGATTTCATCCAGAAAATGTTTGCTGGTATAACTATGAAAAAAAATCAACCGATGACAAAGATTTTAATTCTAATTCAGTATTAAAAGTAGAACTGAGTAATGAAGATCCAATAAACTAAAATTCCCTCCACTAATTGAGATTACGGTGATGTTAAATAATACATTAGAAGTCAAGGGGCTGTATGACCCTGGGTCACGAATAACATTAATAAATTCAAAACTAGTTCAGGTGACGAATATGAAGCCTAATTATTGTCATAACACAATAAAAACAATAAGTGGAGGGGGTAAAACTAAAGGGCTAATTACACTGGATGCGGAATTATTGCATATGAAAAAAAAAAATTAATGCATTTATCTTTGAAAACGTTAATTTTGAGTATGATCTAATACTAGGATTAGATTCAATACATAAATTTGGGTTGACTCATGATGAGAATTTAAATATCCAAATACAAAAAACGGACAGTTTTAGAATAAGTAGTAAAAATATACTTGAAGATCAAGAGATTGAAAATATGGAAATAAATATAGAAGAAAAAGAATATGCAGTAAACTTTAATGAAGGTATAGATACAAACAAATTTAATATAGATACAGAATACTTAGATAGTGATCAAAGAAAACAAGTAAACATATTATTGGATAACTACACGGGAGTTTTTGCTAAAAATAAATATGATACTGGAAAAGTCAAGAAGTATGAAGCCTGTATAGATTTGCAAGTTGAAAAATACTGTTATAAAAGGCCATATAGATGTTCAGTCCAAGACAAGATAGAGATAGAAAATCAAATCTCACAACTTTAAAAAAATGAATTGATCGAGGAATCTTACAGTCCGTTTGCGGCACCTGTTACCTTAGCTTTTAAAAGGGACGAAGGAAAAAAAAGTAGATTATGCATAGACTTCAGAGATTTAAATAAAATAATTATACCTCAATCACAACCATTTCCTCTCATAGAAGACTTAATAACAAAAACAATAAACTGTAATTATTTTACCACTCTAGATATAAATTCAGCTTTTTGGTCCATCCCTTTAAAAATAACAGACAGATACAAGACTGGTTTTGTAACTCAAGAAGGTCATTACCAATGGACCTGTTTACCATTCGGCCTTAAGACATCACCAGCCATATTTCAACGGATTTTGGGAAATATTATAAGGAAAAATGGTCTGACAGGATTTGCAGTGAACTTCATTGATGATATACTGATCTTCTCTAAGACATTTGATGAACATATCATTCACTTAAAAAAATTGCTGGATGCCATTCAAGAAGAAGGTTTCAGGCTAAAATTAACAAAATGTAAGTTTGCAAGTGATTCTGTTAAATATTTAGGTCATATATTACAAAAGAATACGATTACACCTCTAAAAGACAATTTGAAATCAATTAAAGATTTCCCTGCTCTTCAAAATAGAAAACAAATACGTCAATTTTTAGGAAAAATCAATTTTTATGGGAAATACATCCCAAATGTCTCAATGGTTCTTGAACCTTTACATAAATTGCTGAGAAAAGATCAAAGATTTAATTGGACAGAACAGTGTGAGGATGCATTCCGGAAAGTTAAAGATTATCTATGTTCCAAACCAATACTAGCCATTTATGATCCACAAGCACCGATATGTATCTATACAGATGCCAGTGCCATAGGAATAGGAGCAGTTTTGAAACAAATTCAACATAATGGCGAAGAAAAACCGGTAGCATATTTCTCTAAGAAAATAAATGAATCACAAAGAAATAAAAAAGCTATATTTTTAGAATGTTTAGCTATAAAAGAGAGTATAAAGTTTTGGCAACATTGGTTGATTGGAAACTATTTTACTGTCTATACGGATCACAAACCTCTAGAAAAGTTAAATATAAGAAACAGACCTGATGATGAATTAGGCGATATGTCACATTATCTGTCACAATATAATTGTGAAATAAAGTATTTTCCTGGAAAAAATAATACAGAAGCAGATTGCCTTAGTAGAAACCCAGTATTGGATATTGATGCAAATAATGAAGATAACTTAAGAACGGTAAATATTATTGATATTCATGACATAAAATATGACCAAGCACAAAATTTGCAAATTAAGGAACTTGAAAAGAACATTATTTTTGAAGATGGAATTTACTATAAAAAAAGTGGGAAAGATAAGAAAAAAATTGTTCTAAGTGAAAATTATAGTAAAACTATAATAAAAAATACCCATGAAAAATATTGTCATACTGGAATAAATCAAACAGAATCTAAGATAAAGCCCTTTTATACTGCACCGAATCTATCAGAAAATATTAAAGATATATGCAAAAACTGTGAGATATGCATAAAAAATAAAACAAGGTTAAATAGAAAATATGG
>JACCPG010008829.1:0-14089 GCA_016069955.1 Drepana arcuata
CTATAAATATTATATTGCAACGATAACGTATGTAACAATATGTAATTTCGTCACGTTCTAGAACTTGAAGGCGACTAGCATTCGAAAGTAAGATTGCTGAGTGTTGTTCTGATCTCTCGACAACCATAATAAAAGCTTATCCCAATGTACCGCTCGTCATAGTGCAAAGCCTTCAGTGTGCTACGTGTGATGCTATACTTGCCATAACAACGTTGCTCGCACTGTTGAAGTTGCACGTGATAATAGTATATTTAGACATTATTAGGTTGGTGCTCTCATGTTCGTATTATATTGAAAGAGAATCTATAGCTACAAATAAATACAATTGGAGTAAACACTCAATCAAAATCCATCTCCATTACAAAAAAACAAACAAACGTTTGTAATATTAAAATTACCGCTTTTTACTAAATGCATATGGATATATGTACTATACATAGGATAGGTGTATACACGGTACATATACCAAAATATAACATTTTTTTTATTGGTTTGTCTGTTTTTCTGTTTGCTCCGGCTAATCTATGAAACGGCTGGACACATTATGACACGAATTTCACTGGTAGGTATGTGGTACACGGCTCTACTAATGATATTGATTACTTTACGGGTAAGGAAATCAGTTAGAAAATCTCCATACATTTGAGAAGAAATTAGTCTGACGTTTGAAAGCAAGCTTGCTATCAGTCATAATGGCTTAATCTGACTGATAGAGAAGTACTCCAGTTGTAACTATATAATAATATAACAGTAATTCTTGCGTATCCAATTAAATTCACCGTTATATCTTACGTGTCTAAATACATAATGAAACTTAACCTCACATCACCATTACGTCTTAGGGTTGCCAGTATTTAGGTTTACGCGCAGTAATAGTTGCCTAAGGAGCTATATAGCTGTGACAACCCTAGCACATCTCACTCCGACTCTAATGAAAGCTTTATCGTATAGGTGGGCTGCAAATAAATGTTTATGCTTCTGGCTATATGAAGGCTCATAAATATAAGAATATTGTGGAGTAAGGTTCGCTATACTCGCTGTTACAAACTTATAAATAGACATTCCGTCACATCCTTCCGGGTAGGCAGAGGAAGTAGAGCGACAGTCTATTTTAGGGACCTTTTCCTATTCTATATTGTACGATCTATTAAATCTAAATAGCAACTTAAATAAGGTGCCAACTACTAGTGGACGCAATATTGGGTTTCATTCACGTGCTTGGTATTAAATGCATCGTTGACACGTAACAAAAACTTCAACTTTTGTTTCTACTATAACCGGTTGGTGACACAAATCTTGTATACATACATATCATCACGCCGAGTCCCCATCGGGGTAGGCAGAGACTATAGAGCGCCAGTTCCCTCTAGACTTACATACCTCTTTAGCTTAGTACAAATTCTTCAGTCTCTTCATACTTGGTCGTCGGTTTCGAGTACTCTACAAATCTTGTGACTATATTGAACAGGCCTTTTATGTGTAGGTGTAAGCATCTGATACAAATTGTTATAATGTTATTTTAATTATAAGCTTTAATGTATCTACAGTTGCTGTAAAAACATTAAAGTCACAAATAAAAATAGTCAAGCTAGAATCCTCGTTGATATTTGTCCGCTTACTATGCAAATTTTGCTGTGCGCTGTCTTTCACTCAATCAGTATGCCAGTCACGATACTCTACGGTAAGTTTGTTAATCTTTCTTTCCGGGAGGGTTAGGTTAGTTCTCTCATAACATGAATCTAAGAATTGATCTGACTTAAATACAAAATCGTTCATCATAGAGGTTTGACTGTGCCTATTAATTCCTTTTGTCGTCAGTCTGCTGGCATACGTTTTTTTTGCAGTCCAAATCTAGCGCGTTATTAAGTCAATAGCGTATTATTTGGCGTGTATGCAATGTGTTACGTAGTGTCTTTCTAAAAGCAAAGAATTTTTCCGTCAAAGCTAATTCGACGCCAGAAAAAATGCTTTTAGGGACGCGAAAAACGCCGGGGCCAAAACAAAGGTTAATAAAAATGTTGACTTAGTTGGAACTGTTTGCAGAGAGTAGAGTGGACTTGGCCGTAAACCGATTGAATGTAAATTCAGTTTGGGCGTACTACCAGAGATGGTGATTCCGCTTCGTCTTACGGAAAAGGAAATTGCTACGGCGGACAATTCCGGAGGCGATGCTTTTATTTATGCGCCACGATACTCGAATTCAGGTTACATTTCAAATGGAGTTCCGGTTTGATAGCAAACTGAACGCGTTCTAGATGCTGTGAAAAAACTATTTACTCACAGCAATAGCGTTTTATGTCCCTTTGAGTAATGGGATATATCATCCCTGAAAATGGAATGCTTAGGATGTGGTCTCTCGTTGACGTATTCCCTAGAGTATGCAGCATAGAGTTCTTAAGGAAGGTATTAGGTTTCAACTCTGGAGCGATACCTCCAGTGTTGCAAAGGTTTATAGGCTACGATAACCTCTTACCATTAAGCATACCGCATGCTTGTTTGTTTGTCATAATAGTGGTATATAAAAATGTATTAATTTTTAATTCGATCGCACCCTTCAACATTCACATTAAGTGTTTTGTGTCTGGGAGGTAAATTAATGGTTTAAAGCTACAACAAGTCCGAACTAGGTGTGGTCACAGGCGCCACGCGAACTTTAAAACGTTTTGTCCGTAACTGTTCGGTAAATTATATGTAGGTACTTGTACCCAAAAGTTTTCACGGACATTTGGATGTATATATATAATATATTACTATTACAGCCAATACTATCCAATAGCTTGAAATATTATAACTATTAGCGTCTAATATACCTATTAATTATAAAATAGTAAATAATATATCCTCACGCCTTCCCACAAGGGTCCCCGAAAGGGTAGGCAGAGTTGTATAGGTAATACCCATACACTCACTTTCCGCTAGAGATATATTTAAGGTGCCAACGTGACAGATGGCGAGTCCATCGCCGTTACTCAAGCAAGACTATATATATGTATATATTTAATTAAATACATTAATTGTATATACTTATATATTTTCAGTAATTAAAACCTCGCGGTGGCCAATTGTTTTCACATAGCCTTAGAGACAATTAGTTTTTTATTATATTTATAGCTTCGATCGGACGCTCAAGGACGAGAACGTCAAGAGTACTCGAAACAGACGAGCATATATGAAGAGACTGATGAATGTGGACGAAGCGAAAGAGTTATGCAAGTCTAGAGAGAACTGGCGCTCTATACTCTCTGCCTACCCCGTTAGGGACTCGGCGTGATTATATGTGTATGTATGAAGAAATTCAAAGGCGTAAAAAAAAGCAAAGGATTATCTGTCACGTAGGAATCTGAATATATATAACTGGCGATAGGAGTTCTTGTATGTTTGCCTAACCCTTCGGATACCCTTGTAGGAAGATGTGTTTAAAATACATTCTACCATGGAAACGCTCATCACACACAAATAATAACGTGTCTAATATAAATCAAAATCAAAATCAAAATCAAAATCAAAATATTTTTTATTCAACATAAGGGACACAGGGAACACTTATTGAACGTCACGTTTAATATAGACTAAATTTACCACCGTTTCCAAGAAAAAATACCTGCCAGGAGAAGAAACGGCGAAACAAACTCCCCGGTTTGCTTTTTTAACATTTGTTCCCTTTTACGTAGGGGTAGTTACATATATAAACTGTACAAGAGGAGCAATTCATTGCCATGCATGGCCATCATTAAAATAATCTGATGTTTTATAATAAGCCTTTTGAATTAATTTACTTTTAACGACAGCTTTAAATTCTACAAAAGGTAATTCAATTATTTTCCGAGGTAGCTTATTAAAAAAAACGTATACCTTGCCCGACAAATGAGTTCCTAGTTTTGTGTAATCTAGCTGTAGGAACATGGAGTTTATCTTTGTTCCGTGTATTCACAGTATGCAAGTCGCTATTTTTCTTAAATTTTTCAATATTCTTTCTAACATATAACAAATTTTGGAATATGTATTGACATGGTACGGACAATATGTCAATTTCCTTGAATAATTCTCTGAGAGAATCCCGAGGCTTAAGGCTATAAATTGCACGAATAGCCCGCTTCTGCAGCACAAAAATAGATCCAATGTCTGCAGCATTACCCCATAAAAGAATGCTGTAAGACATGACACTATGAAAATAGCCGAAATAAACTAAACGGGCTGTGTTGATATCAGTCAAGTGTCTGATTTTTCTTACCGCGAATGCTGCAGAGCTGAGTCTATTCGCCAATCCATTAATGTGGGGGCCCCATTGCAATTTGTGATCAAATGTGACTCCAAGGAAGACTGTTGAATCCACAAGATCCAACTTCTCGGTATTTATAACTATAGGGGTAGTTAAAACCTTTTTCACATTAGGCATTGTAAATTTAATACATTTCGTTTTCCTAGCATTAAGTACTAAATTATTGGCACTAAACCAACGAACCACGTCAGAGAGAGCATTATTTACATCGTCAAAGTCATGTTTCTGTCGGTCTATCTTAAATAGTAAAGAAGTATCATCAGCAAATAATACAATATCATGTTTATCATTTACCAGGTGAGGTAGGTCATTGATATAGATAAGAAAAAGAAATGGACCGAGAATCGAACACTGTGGAACGCCCATAGCTACTGGGCACCCCGGAGATAGTTCCCCACGTATACACACTTTTTGTACTCGTTTACTTAAGTAAGATGATATAAGGTTAAGAGCTAAATTCCTTATACCATAGTGGTCTAACTTCCTGATCAATGTTTCGTGATGCACACAATCATTCTTTATAATATTTATAATTCTAATAAGTCCATAAGTCGAGCGGGCCAGACGGTATTCCGGTAGTGGTGCTTAAGCAGTGTGCTCCTGAATTGTGTCCTGTTTGACGCGCCTATTCGCGCTTTCTTACTCCTAAGTATCTTAGATATGAAAAGTCAAATTTCCAATTTTACTATCATGTGATATGATATATGTGACCAACTCAATATAACAAATAATATATTATTGTTTATTAATAATACAAAACCTATTAATTATTTAATTAACAAGATTAAATCCTATTTTTTCAACCTTCTTGTAAGTAATCTTTAATCTGTTAATTGTACATTTGTAACTAATAACATATTTTTTTGTTATTCAGTACTGGATATGTTCATAATATTTTGTTGAAAAGAATTTTCAGAACTTTGTATAGTCCTTAATGTGTGTAATTAGCAGCTATTGTTGAAAACTAACCAAATTGAAGGCAATTAATGCGACCACTTCATTTAAAAGCTCAAAGGTAAAATGCCTATTGTCGTTTGTTAGTTTCAAGGCAAGTGTACGACTTTGAGATAAGCAATGAATAAAAAAGTGCTTTGTTACCATATTGTGTGTTTAGGTATATTATACGTTAATTGCTTCGATCAGTAGTTATTAGTCAGTTTACTAAATATTTATATATATATATATATCCTCACGCCTTCCCACAAGGGTCCCCGAAGGGGTAGGCAGAGGTGTATAGGTTAATACCCACACACCAACTTTCCGTCAGAGGTATATTAGGTGCCAACGTGACAGATGGCGAGTTCATCGCCGTTACTCGAGCACGACTATATACATACGCCTTTGAATTTCTTCTCAGACGTATGCAGGTTTCCTCTCGATGTTTTCCTTCACCGTAAAGCTCGTGGTGTGACTAATCACTGTACTTAAGTTCAGAAAAACTCATTGGTACAGTCGGGATTCGAACTTGCGACCTTTGCGTCGCAGGCAACTGCTCGAACCACTCGGCCACCACGGCTTTTTTATATTTATATAATAAAATATTTATATTTTGAATAAAATTTCTCAATCATCACGAATCACTTGGTAGATCGTTTCTGTAATAAAATTGTATGTGAAAATTCATTTTGTATTCTATCTCTGTGCCAAATTCTAATTCCGTTCAGTCGTTCTGGCGCGATTCAGTAACCAACATCCTCAGAAACACTCAGAAACTTTCAGATTTATATAATTAGTAAAACTCAAACCCCTTCCAAAATCTTGCACCGAAGATTATGAGTGCCTTGTCATAGCAATGAATGGCAACAAATGCTACGAGCTACGAGCTACGACAGCTTCCCGAGTAGTTCCCTGCAACACGATTGCACGCTCAAATTGCAAACTCAACCTAAAATATATATCTGGCGGAATGTGTATGTGTGGGTACTACCTACTTTACCCTCATACCCATCGGGATCACTTGTGGGAAGACGTGAAGATTAATTATTATGACGTCTTGGTGGGTCACCGTACCAGATGAAGATTCCTCATACTGGGTACAGATCCGACAAATAATTATTTGATTAAAATTCAAAGACATTGAAATCTGAAGTTGGAGGTGACGACGGTGCGAAGTCGGGCGAGACAGCTAGTATATAAATAGATACCATGGTGCGCACTGCTTGTCTTTGAGCAAACGATGGATCACGTCGTTAGATCGCATAGATACTTTATAGCTATCTATAACTACTACATATCTTCCGGTGGATTCGACAATGGATTTGATTTACAATTGGATCCGCTAGGTGGCGCTGCGATCGTCTTTCAGAAAATTTTCCATTTTCCATTTGATTTTAATGAAATTTTCTGTCTTCAGATGGATTCGAGAATAGTTTAGATTCATAATTGGAACCGATAGTTAGTGCTGCGATCGTGTTTCAGAAGTTTAATTTGTCACCCGTGCGAAGCTGGGCGGGACAACTAGTAAACATATATAAACAGAATTTAATTTGGACTCGCTTCATGAAGCTCCCACGTAAAACAATTAGCAGTAATTGGCTTGCCACTGTAGTGTTTGTAATCATAGGCTTGATGAGTGTTGGCTCTAATTGAAAGATCCTTCGCCGCTCGCCTCTCCACTACCAACATAATTTAATACCTATTGTCTGTGAATACGGGATAATGAAATGTTTAGAAGTGTGTGGCTTTGTTCTCGTGATAAACTCCTGTATATTTGTGCGATGAACCAAAGAGTACCGTGCAAGCTTTACGCTAAGTGAAGCGAGCAGCAGATTGGATTTTTGTTTAGGCAATCTTGATTAATTTTCTTATGGAAAACCTTTTTGTTGATGTATTTTACAAAATGTGTTGGGCTTATATGTCTTTTTTCTTCAATGTTTTGGCACAGTAATGTATCTCCAGTGAAAAGAGTGTTGCAGTTCTGCTTAACCTTGGCGAATTCGGCAAGACATAATTAAAAACTACTAACTGCCACGGCGAACAAAAAAAAGATAGGTTTAACGTGTCACGCGATCTTTTAAAGACAAACGGTTGCCGCCTCCTATGGACGCTTGCCACAGGTATGGTGAGTTAACGACCCTATATGAATCTTTTCAGACTCTTCCTGAAGAATTCAAGGCTGTACTCTGTAGAGAAAATGTTTGCGATGATGTCAATATATTATGTATGAGGAGTAGTTAGCGAGGTTGAAGACTAGACTAGAGAATTATGTTCCATATCTTACCAGAATATGTTACGAATCTTATACACTTTTAAGATTCTAAAATGACTTTTTTTATACTCCAAGAGTGGCAAACAAGCTTAAGGCCCACCTGACGGGAAGCAGTTACCGTAGCCTATTTACGCTCACGATACCAATGTACAAGGTTGCCTCTTTGTGTTCCGCGGGTTATACTGTATTGGCAGCAAACTGGAACTAATCTCTCTGCTGCCAACACAATATAACATCCTCTCCTACCAAACGAGCTCATTATATGGTTGGTTTGTAATGGATACCTTAAATGTCATACCAGCGACTATAATTGATACGATTGGTTCGTTTTTGTTCTGAGCGAAGTATAATTATTAACCAATACATCCCTCACAATTTTTTGTAGTATTCAATGGATTTACGCCACGCGGCAACAATAGCCGTGGTGGCCGAGTGGTTCGAGCGGTTGCTTCCGACACAAAGATCGCAAGTTCGAATCCCGACTGTACCAATGAGTTTTTCTGAACTTAAGTACAGTGATTAGTCACACCACGAGCTTTACGGTGAAGGTGAACATCGAGAGGAAACCTGCATACGTCTGAGAAGAAATTCAAAGGCGTATGTATAGTCGTGCTTGAGTAACGGCGATGGACTCGCCATCTGTCACGTAAGCACCTAATATACCTCTGGCGGAAAGAGGTGTGTGGGTATTACCCATACACCTCTGCCTACCCCTTCGGGGACCCTTGTGGGAAGGCGTGAGGATATTATTACAACTGTCAACTGTTACAAATACAAGGATAATACGTTGACTACGTAATAAAGATATTAAGGTACCGTTTCCCTTTTCTACTCATAATGTCAGCCGTATAATAATATCGTTAATAGTGTTGCGCCTAGGTGTGCCTCTCCCTCCTATATTATCATACTCAATTGCCCAAAGTGGCTCACAATAAGATACGGTACGCAACCTCGGCTATTAATACTAATGTATATTATATGAATCGAATTAGATCTAGCTATGTTAAATGTCTCATTACATATATATGAAATATTTGTTATTATGTTAATAGTATGAATGCTGATGGGTTTAGGCTTATAAAAATGTTCGATATTAAATCGAATCCGCAGTGAAGAGAGTCATAAAGCAGCTAATATGAACTGGTGTGATTGTGAAGATTAAGAAACGCATATTACTCTCGTTTAAAGCAATAGTAAGGAGAAGGGACGAATAGATATTATGAAATGCGAAAGTATGTGGACCACGTTCCAATTTCAAACATTTAAGGGTGAAAACCTGAAACGGGCGAACAAGTATGAAGAGACTAATGTATATGGATGAAGAGAAAGAGGTCTGTAAGTCCAGATAGAACTGCCGCTCTTATTGGGTATGGATGTTTATCCGTAAAAAGAAAAGCTTTTGTCGTTTCATAATAAAATTAATAAATAGCTAGGACCGGTTAGACAGAGTTGGTTACAGTTACGTCGAAGTTAAACGTCTGTTTAAAACAAAGCATTGTTTCATCGCCTATCAAACAGAACGTCAAAGTTGTTCGAGCTGAAGAATGTATTTACAGTTACGAGTCTCTCGAGTTAAAGGCTTTAAAAATTGAAAATGCGAACATAAAATTTGTTACAGCCACGGTTGGAGACTGAGAAATTTGACAAGTGCTGATAAGACCAGGACTCTCTCTCAGTCAGCTGTCTAGTCCAGTGGACAGTGCTGCTAACTGCGAAGCTTGTGGTCGCGGGTTCGTATTCTCTTTGAGATTTCGTGCTTATTAGATACTTGAGGTCCGTCTCAGTTTCGCACGGGTGGCTATAAGAATTATTTATAAAATAAAATATAGCCAATGTCACCCAGGGTAGCTTTACAATGGTGAAAGAATTTTTCAAATGGTCCAGTAGCTTAGGAGCCTATTCAGTACGAACAAACAAACAAATCTTTCCTCTTTTTAATATTATATTAAGTATTCGTGTGATGAACACGTATTTAACGTTAGTCTTGCATGACTTATATGTATACCGCCAAAATGTATACATGAATATACATTTTGGCGGAATTATCCCGAAGTATTTATTATAATTATACTCTTGCTGTATAAAAACAAAAAAAATACATCAAGCCAGAGGAGTGTCAGATACACCTTGTCCTTTTAAGACAATTTTGAATAAAAAGAAAAAAACTTCGTCCCTTTTGAAATGTTCGATATATTTATAAGGATATGCTTTTTTAATTTAAAACAACATCAGATCTTAGGAGTTCTATATTAAACTTAGTAAAGTTTAACCACACTACCAGTCTAGAGTACTTTGTTTACGTAGAAGGAATACGGATAAGTTTTCTTACTGAAGTTTACGTTCGAGTTATCACAAAAGGGTTTTTAGAAATTAAGACATGGTAAGATTTATTTTATTTTATCAATCCAATGCGTTTCGCAATTGTTGCGCAATTGTTTCTAATGCGTTATTAAAGTAAATAAATGACAAATAGACATATTTAATTATATCCACACGCCTTCCCATAAGGGTTCTCTAAGGGGTAGGGTATTTTAGGCGCCAACGTGACAGATGGCGAGTCAATCGCCGTTACTCAAGCACAACTATGATACGCCTTTGCAATGTATACAGGTTTCCTTCCGATGTTTTTGCCACCTAATGCCTTGCTCGTGGCGTAACTAATCACTGTACTTAAGTTCCGAAAAACTCATTGGTTCAGCCGGGATTCGAACTTGCAAGCTTTTTGTTCCAGGCTCGAGTCACTCACGGCCACCGCAGGTTTCTCAGCAGATTCAATTATATATATATACTTAATTTCTAAAAGAAGATTCATATGAGGTTCGTATATTATGTTAATACATTATATTTATCATATAAATAAGGCGTCGACTATCTGCGTTTGAAAAGGGAAATCTAAAAATATGTACCGCATAATGAGGTTCTCGATGGATCGCTGGACAAGAGAGGCTGAGAATAGAATAGCTGTAAGAGAAATATATTCAAGCATGCTTGTATTGCGATGTCAAAAATCATAAATTGAAATCTCTGTCTACCGCTATACGAGATACATTACAAGTTCAGGAGGCTGAATTTAAATATCAAAAAAATGTTCCAGATTAATTCAAAATAATTCGTATTTAAATTTTTACACTTATCCTCACGCCTCCCACAAGGGTTCCCGAAGGGGTAGGCAGAGGTGTATAGGTAATACCCACACACCCACTTTCCGCCAGAGATATATTTTAGGTGGCAACGTAACAGATGGCGAGTCCGTCGCCGTTACTCAAGCACGGCTATACATACGCCTTTGAATTACTTCTCAAGCGTATGCAGGTTTCCTCTCGATGTTTTCCTTCACCGTAAAGCTCGTGGTGTGACTAATCACTGTACTTAAGTTCAGAAAAACTCATTGGTACAGTCGGGATTCGAACTTTATATATTAAGTATAGACGTAGAGCCATGTGGGCCAAGTGGTTCAAGTAGCCAGCAAGACAAAATTTACAAGTTCAAATCTCGCCTTACCAATGTGTTTTTCTGTTCTTAAGTACAGTGATGAGGCACACAGTGAGCTTTATGGTAATGGAAATAATCGAGATGAAACATACGTTTGAGATGAACTTCGAGGGTGTATGTATTTTCTAGCTTGTGAAACGACGATGGACTCGCCGCTATAACGTTGACACCTAAAAATATACCTTGCGCGGGAAGTAGACGTGTAGTTACTATTAGTATACTTACCTAGATGGCCGTCTGGTCGTGGTTACAGCTCTTGGCAGAACTGGAGGTCGCGGGTTCGATTCCCGCTGAGGGTAGATATGAATGTGATGAACGAGTACTTGCACCTTAGTCTTTGATGTCCTATGCATTTATGAATATACATACATACATACATACATATCATCACGCCAAGTCCCTAACGGGGTAGGCAGAGAGTATGGAGCGCCAGTTCTCTCTAGACTTACATACCTCTTTCGCTTCGTCCACATTCATCAGTCTCTTCATACATGCTCGTCGGTTTCGAGTACTCTTAACGTTCCCGTCCTTGAGAGTCCGATCTATTTGATCCAGGTAGTTGGAACGTGGCCTTCCTCTGCCTCTTCATGCACACACTTTTGCTTTGTATATCTGTTTCGTCAATCTTTCTTCACTCATCCTTTTTATGTGTCCAAATCAACGTAACATGCCTTTCTTCATCTTTACAATCACGCCCTCGTATTTATGAATATATCAATCTATATAAGTAAATATCGTTGTCTAGTTACCAGAACACAAGCTTTGCTTAATTTGGAGCTATATCAATTTGTGTGGCATTGTCCCAAGGTATTTATAGTTACTATACACCTCTTGTGAAGGTATGTATATATGTGAAGGTGTGAAGGTATGTACATATATGTATACTCACACACGTTGGCACCTAATATATCTCCGTTGAAAAGTGGTTGTTGTTACACCTCCGCTCTTGCGGGAACGCCTGGAGGTATGGATAGAAATTGTAAGGAAAATGTGGAAATACTTTTCCCAACCCATCTGTGGGTCACGTCATTATATATTCGGGTCGTTTCAACACAAAATATCATCCTTATTTGTGTTTGTTTCTGTTTATTCGTCTGCCCACGCGCTATGAGATTTGAGAACCCAAAACAGCGATAACAAGGTTTTGTTTACATCGAGACGAATGTTATTTTTTGTTTGGAAATCTAATGGAAAGCAAAACTTACCTAAACACAGTATAATACATTAATAACGAGATGTACCCTGAGTTTTGACCCGCGTTAAATTGGATTTCATTGGTAGATTTTTATTTTATCATAATTATTATTGAGAATTATAACACATTGCATTTGAAACTATGTGTATCTTACACATACACTAGCTGTGCGAGCGACTTCGTCCGCGTAGATTTTTTTTTTATTGATTAGTTTCTAAAATAAACGTAGCCTAAGTTACTCCTTATTACATCAGCTATCTGCTAGTTTACGTCCTGTCAGAGACAATAAAAAAGTGTCGCAGGCATTTTTACCTGGAATAAAACATATCATATGAGTTGCTCTGGATCAGTGACAAATTTCATTCAATTTCGTTCAGATGTACTGGTGTGATTGTGTATCAAACATTCTTCCAACTTTTACGTTTAGCTTTTTTAAAGCTAATAATCTATATCTGTGCCAAATTGCCATTCTGCGTGATTGAGTAAGAAACATGCTCACAATCCTTCAAGTATATTTTTAATAGTATTGTGTTTGTAACTTGTGCTTAAATTGTTATTATCTTAATATATATAAATAACATGTCACGTTGTTTGTCCGCGATGGGCACACCATGTGCAGTTTGATCCAACTTAAAAGATAGGTTGGCTTACATTACAATTGGACCCGATAGGTGCCGTTGCGATCGTGTTTCAGGAACTTTTCCCCCGGGCGAAGCTGGGCTGGACAGCTATGCTTGTTTGCCACTCTTGTTGTATAATAAAAAAAATTATAGATTTAAATCATTACAAGCAAATCGAAACTATTTCAATCAGGTCCCGGAGAATTTTTTAAAATATCTATTTAGGTACAGCTGCCAGCCAATTTGTGCTAAACTCACATTCGGTATCTCGCACATTGTTCACGAACGTAATTATAATGAAATTCCATCACATTACTCCCAACGGGTCTATTGATTTAACACACTTAATGTATCTTCTCTATGGTTTATTGTTGTACGGGAATTGTGTCATTTGGTAATTGAACGTAAATATGATGTGTTCGTACTAGCAAGTTTTCTGAAACAAAGTAATAGCTTATATTATTACGAAGGTAGAGTACTAATACATTTAAATAGAGCTACTGAGTCACTCATGCTATGGTATGTTTTTAAGTAGAGGAGTGTTAATTTCTCTTCGCCGTACCTAGTAATCTATTAGCGACCAGTAATATTGTGCCGATAATAAAACTGAAAACGCTAGCAACATGAATTGCCCTTACATAAGGGTTAGGAATCGTATTTTTTTTTATATTTGTCACACCACGATTACGATGAAGGCAAACATCGAGAGGAAACCTACATACGCTTGTGAATAAATTCAAATACATATGTAAAGTCGTACTTGAGTTACGATGGACTCGCCATCTGTCACGTTAGCAACTAAAATATATGTATCTCTGGCGAAAGTGGGTGTTTGGGTACTGCCTATACAGCTCTGCCTACCCCTTCGGGGACCCTTGAGGAAGACGTAAGGTTAAAACTAATAGAAATAAAAATTGACAAATATTATTTTATATGACCTCGAAATTAGCACCAACTATTAAATCCTTCTTTTTTCAAGTCAGCTATAAATAAAAGTTACTGTGCTGTGAATGAATGATTTTAGTATCTATAAAAGCAGGCGGTGCGCGTAGAAATCTATATCCGCATTTTTCCACGTATTATAAAGTGCCTAAATTTTGTCGTAACAGCTTGGTTTTCTATTAGAATATTGCGTGTGTTCGAGCCATTACCCGCCGTATCAAGATTATTTACAAACACAACATGCTTCTGGTGGTAACTCGCTAAAATCCAAACTGCTTGTAAGGCCTTCGTGACGGAAGGGAACCGCTCTTTATGATATAATTATTGGTATTTCTAATGGGGTTATTGTCAGA
>JACCPG010008832.1:0-16527 GCA_016069955.1 Drepana arcuata
TTTTTTATCAGAAATAATGAACAGCATTGAATGAAATTTGGGGCATATCCAGTTGTTTATCGCACGTGCATGACCCACGGGTGGGGCATGAGTTGTTCTACAATTTATAGGTGCAAAACCTCATACACGTATCGGTATAGCCACTTTTATCGGTTCGCACGTGTGAACAATGAATTACGAAAATGCAGTACGCAAAAACCGGACGAACTTATTGAATAGTGCTGCCAGTTCCCACCCCAGTTCAAAATTGACTTTGCGTTTGCACTGGAGAGATATTCTCTCTTATCATAACTGCACAGTGAACGTGTTAACACAGACATAGAGTATGAGCTGAGGGAATGTTCGAGCAGCCAATTTTACTCAACATTACGTAGTTGAAAATGTTCACTTATGTACTGTGTGCCAAACTTGTAGGCCTTCCCACAAGGTTCCGTGAAGGGGTAGGCGGAGGTATGTGGGTAAGACACTTTTCACCAGAGATTAAACCAACGTGACAGATGGAAGTCTTTTTTTGCAATTTTTTTTTTGTCTTACATTATATGTTATATGGATAATCATTTGTTCATATACATAGATAATTATATGCAACGAAAATATCCTGGACTAGCTGTCCCGCCCAGCTTCGCTCGGGTGAAAAAGTTAAATTGCCCGTAACACGATCGCAGCGCCATCTATCGGGTCCAATTGTAAATCTAAACCATTCTCGAATCCACCTTAAGACACACAGAAAGGGATAGCTTCGCCCGGGTGAAAAAGTTAAATTCCTGAAACTCGATCGCAGCGCCACCTATCGGGTTCAATTTAATATAGCCTATGTTCACCGGAGATAGTGTAGCTTCCCAACAGTGAAAGAATTTTTCAAATCGGTCCAGTAGTTTTTGAGCCTATTCATTACAAACAAACAAACAAACAAACAAAGTTTTCCTCTTTATAATATTAGTGTAGATACACAGTTAGTAATATAAAAGGCATACCGTCTGATCTGCGAGTGTTGCATATTGTTGTTGTCATAGCCCTGGTCCTGCGGGCTGTCGGGGCCGGGCTTGGCGCGCGGCTTCTTGGGCTTGCCCTTGCCGGCGCCCGAGATCACTGTGGGCTGGCTCAGCAGCTGCGGGTGCGGGTTTGGGGACGCTGGCACAACAAGTAAATACACGTTACTACAAAAAATAAAAATAATCCTCACGCCTTCCCATAAGGGTTCTCGAAGGGATAGACAGAGGTGTATAGGTAATACCCACACACCCACTTTCCGCCAGAGGTATATTAGGTGCCTACGTTATAGATGGCGAGTCCATCGCCGTTATTCAAGCCCTACTATGCCTTTGAATTGCTTTTCAGACATATGCAGGTTTCCTCACGATGTGTTCCTTCACCGTAAAGTGTGACTAATCACTGTATTTAGGTTCATAAAAACTCATTGGTACAGTCGGGATTCGAACTTGCGATTTTTGTGTCGCAGGCAACTACTCGAACCACTCGGCCACCACGGCTTATATAATCAATGTGCGATATTTGAGACCACCACATGGGATTGGCCGAGGTGCGATTGTCCCCTTCCCCACCCTTAAACGCCTCACCTAATGCCCTTATGTAAATAACATCGAGATACTTACACATGAGATGGTGATGCTGCGGCGGCGGCCGAGGGCAGTGCTCGTCGAGCAACCTGACGATGTCGTCGTGCATCCTCTCCTGCGCCACATCCCGCGGCAGCCGGTCCATATGGTCGGTGATCTCTCTGTTAGCCATCGCATCTAGCAACGCTCGACACGCCCCGTATGAACCCTCGCGGGCGCCAAGGAACAGTGGCGTTTCATCCTGTGAATTAGACATCGTCACGCCGAGCCCCAAGGGGTAGGCAGAGAATAAACTGCCAGCCTTCTCTAGACTTACAGACTTATAGACAGACTATTTCGTTTTTTCTACCGGTTTTATCTCACCGGTGTCGGTAGTATTAACGTTCCTATACTTGAATAAATCGAATTGATCTAGGTTATTGAAAGGTGGCTGATTAAGACTCAGTCTCTACTTACAGACACATTCCCATATTTTAATGTACCTTGCAGAGCTATTAAAAAATTTACTAAGTTAGTAATTTTTTATTTGATCTTTATAATCACTCTCATTCAGTTTATTTCATTCATACCAGTAATTTTTCGATTTTTCGATTGCAATTGCTAAGGTCCCTAATACCCTTGAATGCAATGCTACGCCATCTGTTGACTAGTTTGCCAAATAAATTAAGAGTCCGAATGTCGCCCATATTTTTGCACATTTCATATCATCACGCGGAGTCCCTAACGCGGTAGGCAGAGAGAATAGAGCGCCAGTTCTCTCTAGACTTGCATACCTCTTTCGTTTCGTCCACATTCGGCAGTCCCTTCATACATGCCCGCCGGTTTCGAGTACTCTTGACGTTCCCGTCTTTGAGTGTCCGATCGATTTGATCCAGATAGTTGGAACGTGGTCTTCCTTCGCCTCTTCTTGCACACACATTCGCTTTTATAAATAAATACCTTAAGACAATTCCACACAAATTGACCTAGTCCCAAATTAAGCAAAGCTTGTGTTATGGTAACTAGACAATGATATATTTACTTATATAGATAGGACATCCAAGACTAAGGTACAAATATCCGTGTTCATCACACAAATATCTGCCCTCAGCGGGATTCGAACCCGCGACCTCAAGTTTCGCAGTCAGGAGCTCTAACCACTAGACCAGACGGTCGTCGCTTTGTATAACTGTTTCCTCAATCTTTCTTCACTCATCCTTTGTATATGTCCAAACCAACGTAACATGCCTCTCTTCATCTTTACAATCTATACATATAATAAATCTGTAGAAAAATCGTTTTTGTACATCGAATATATTTAAAAAAAAAATTGCTAGGGTGTTTAAGAATAACCAACAGAACCCATTTCCAGCATTTTTGGAATTTTTGTCTGTTTGTCTGTTTGTCTGCAAGCATGTTCACGTATCACGTAAAATATACGAAACCAATGTAGATAACTTTTATGCGTAATAATTGTTCGCAGCTAGAGGTATTACTTAGTTTTTGTTTCATCGCAATCGGTTCACTCCATCAAGAGATATTAGATAATATGTATTAAAAAAATTCTCACGCACGCAATTCAGTTACTTGAAACACCAAAATAGAACGAAAGTTGACTTTCATATTCGATAGATGGCGTTGTGAGTTCCGAATTGTTTTGCAATTTTTATACCTACATAGGTTTGGTCATTATTTTGAAGTAACGAAATTGAATCGAGTAGGTAGATATAATTTCTTCGTAGTTAGAAAAGTGTCATTCGTTCGAAAGTTTGTGATTTCGACCCGTTTTTATCGCAACACAACACGTACAAATGATTTGAATTGTTGTGTTTTTAAATTTGTATATAAATAGGTGTTCGGTAATTTCTATGGTGTTGGTTTTCACCCGACAGTTTTGATTGAATTTATTTGATTTATTATAGGTTTGATATTTATGTAAGGATCGTAGCAAATGGAAAGAAGTGATCTCTGCCTACCCCTACGGGAAAGAGGCGTAATTATATATGTATGTATGTATATTGATATTTCCCTTGAAAATACATTCTATAAAAAAAAAATACTTTCGCCGCGTAGCCGGAATGCGAAAAGGATGAGACTAAGTAGGTCTCCGGAATCAGAAGAAGCGCGGTACTGGATGACCGGCACGGTGCTTTACCAGGCACTCTGAATTCACGTGAATTTGAAATATTCACGGAAAGGGAATCGCGCTTAAGTTCGCAAAGAACTCTGACCGCGACTTTGCGCTCCCAGGAGAGCATCGAGGAACGCGAAGTGCGTCTATCAGCTGATCGAGAGCGTTGCGCCCTCTCAAGCGAGAATTGGTCTCTGTTGCCCATAGAAGATATAGTTATGAGTAGAAGAATAAACCCGCTCACTCAGTACGTCTTGCAAACATCGACAGTTGGTGGGGAACAAATTAAAAGAGAGTCAAGCAAATCAGAGCACGTGAATGAATTTTTACATCTAGGAAGCATGTTCACACGAGGTTGAAAGTATGAAAAAGATATTGAAAGAGGGATAACTGCCGGTAATAAGGTGAATGGGGCCATGTCGGCGTTGATGGGCAGTAAAAGTCTGAGTAAGAGTGCTCGAGTTGCTGTCCACAAAGCGAAATTGGTGCCTTTTTTATTCTATGGCAGCGAATCCTGGGTATGTCAAGGAAGTATGAAAATAACTTAAATGCAGTTGTGGTGCGACCTCTTCGAAAAATATGCGGAGTAACTATCGTAAATCGAATCTGTAATGAAAAGATTCGCAAATCAACTGGCGTGAATGAGGGCGTGATTGTAAAGATGAAGAAAGACATGTTATGTTGGTTTGGACATATAGAAGGGATGAGTAAAGAAAGATTGACGAAATAGATACACCTACAAAGCAAAAGTGTGTGCAAGAAGAGGTATAGGAAGATCACGTTTCAACTACCTATATGAAATTAATCTGACGCTCAAGGGCGGGAACGTCAAGAATACTCGAAACCGACGGGCATGTATGAAGAGACTGATGAATGTGGACGAAGCGAAAGAGGTCTAGAGAGAACTGGCACTCTATACCCTCTGCCTACTCCGTCAGGGACTCGACGTGATCGTATGTGTGTATGTAAAAGAGAATATGCGTCAGAAATAAATTACGATCCAAAAAGTTTGAAGAAACACTGCAAAACGTCTGATCAAATTTAACGCCAGTACAGCGTCAAATATTTGATAGAGTGTGATGTAGTGTACAAAATACACTGAGAGAAATACTGTTTTTAGATGCACCCGATGGAACTCAGAAAACTTTTTGAGAAAAATTTAAATAACATTGGCTAACCAAAATTCGAATTAGGAGGCAAAATAAAATTGCTATTGGCGCTGTCTCCTCGGGAATAACAGCAACATTGTCTGGAGGATAAATCTTCACATACAACGTTTAAAAAACCCATCGATTTGGAGCACCCAGAAAGCCCCGTTTGCGACGTGTCTCTATCGCAATAGTGATAAAGCCAGGGTTTTATGCGATTGCTTACTTATAATTTGGGACGAGATTACGATGGCAAACCGCAAAGCTGTGGAAGCCATACATATAGAAAAATTATCGGCCAATGGGAGATGAGGCAGACACTCCTTATAACCCGAGGATCGAGAGCCGGTAGGTGCCTGTCTAAAGTCTAAGTATTTTATGGCGTAGTGTTTTATCGACTCATTTGAACTTTCATATGCGAGCCCATTTAAGAGGCACCCTAAACGCGCAGAATTTCACAAATTTCTGCAATGCCATCTGATGACGGTACATATCCCATACAAGCAGGTGGTAAAATAACTTCATAAATTTCTGCAATGCCATCTGATGACGGTACTTATCCCATACAAGCAGGTGGTAAAATAATTTTAGTCGAGAGCCTCTATTGTTCTGTTGCCTCACAGCTGGAGCTCATTTCCTCTATATTTGGGGAGCCCACAGAGATCACAAACCCCTCAAAACAACCAAGCAGCAACGCTCAATTGAAATGTTTCTAGGAAAGAAGGGAATATACATCTATTAACACGGTTATGAACGAAAAAGATGTCGCCAAATATGCGGTAGAGTCGTATGATTTCCTAAATACACACAATTTATTTAAAAGTCGGAGGACCAATAACCGGCACTTGGCTAAAAGTAACAAATCTTCAACGAAACCAAAATCTTAACAGTATTCCCAATTATTTTCATTTTTGATTCAAACGTGTGCAATTCCCAGTGGGCCTCCGTTACGCTATGACTATTAACAAAGTCTAAGGGTAAACATTATCCGTTGCGTGGTTAGACCTCACTCATCATTGCTTTTCAAATTTAATTTTTTATCGTGTTAGAAACCCAAACAACCTTTTTATATTTGCTAACATAGTACATGAGAAGCATTAACATAATCAAGTGCCTCATTAAATAAAGTGTTTATGTGCTTTATTCGCAAATTCTTTATTAGTTCGTAGCTTGCATTACCCCCTTCTTATTGAACGAAACGTGTATATCAGTGGCGAAGCGTCCTTAGAACACGATTCCTACCGGCTTCCCTTGGCAGATTCGCGCTCATATACGACTATTCTATGTAGTCATAATATCGCAAGAGACATAATTACATTGCGCCCTTTGTAAGAATATTCTGCAATATGCTGGATACAAAAAACGCAATGTATGTGAAATCGCGCAAACGCCCACATACACGATTTCACGAAGTAGGCGGCTGGGGAACTCGCTCATAATATTGGGAATTCAAATAGTTAAAATGTAGGCAATTCACGCACACATAGACATTACAACCACATCCAACCATTCGTCGATATAACAGCGATTATAAGCCGATCTCAGATAGCCTCCAATCTTTATTTGTTATATGTTAAGGTTTCGTTTCGCTTGAAAAGTTTCCTCCAATCAGAGCAATTCAAGAGTCAATCAAATCAAAGTCAATCATTGACCTCACCTAGCCATTATTTCGCGCGTATTTGCACGGATTGTTTTGTTATGCTAATTTATCTATTGTAATGTGATAAGCTTGATTGTGTTGTGGTATATGGTTTAAAAAAAACGAAAGTAGTGAAATTTTACTTGCCAAGTGTTGTCACAGTGTTTGTTTTGTTTCACCGTAAAGGTTTGTTTGTTTATTTTTGTTTTTTGTCGTCACGTAGTCTGTTAGGTTAGAAATGGCGGCGTTAATCATCCTATATCTATGGCGTTAATACAAATAGGTTATTGTCTTACAGATTACCTATTAAATGAGTTAACTTCGTTCTCAAAACAATCTTTCGAAAATAAAAAATATATCATTAAACATGGACGGGCTCGTCCCGATATGAAAATTGATTATAGACGTAAGGATGGGTGTTTCAAACATTTTCACAGTTCTATGTATGATAAATAAGATTGGATAACCGGCAGTTGAAAATTACATAAGTTATTTTGCTTTCCATGTCATGTCCATGTTATTTTGTTTTTCGGTTTGTAGTATAAAAAAATAAATACTGCGGTATTCCTGTTGGTATTTGTTTGTGATGATGATGCTGGCAAGTTAAGTTTCACTTATTTTAGTTCTTTTTTTGGCTGTATATTTATAACCCCCGTGTGAGTGACGTGTGCTTTAAAACGGCTTTTTAAAGCCACTTTTATCATACTCGACATGCACTGTTCATATGATACCAGTAATTATCTACCTAAGTTGTTATTATAGGTATTATGTATACCGACGATTTCTTTTCTTTTCTCATTTCGGGGTTTTTTTACAATAATAATTTTACTTTTTTTTATTTTAATTTATTCCATATCTTGACCAGAATTAGTTACAGTACTGATGACAATATTTGTGTCACTTGTTTTAATTTGTCTAATTTGTGAATGTGAGAACATTGTAGGCTTTGTAGATTTTTAGATCTTGCTAACATTGTTATAATTATCTTGTTTTATGTATGCTTTGTATAGTAAGCAGCGACCTATTGTCGGGCCTACGTTGTTCCCCCATACTTGGGTACTATTGCTGTAACGAAAAAATATTATTGTTGTATATGCCTAATGATTTGAAAAGAGTAACCATGGAGTTTCTTGTCGGTTCTTCTCCATGGAAGCGACCAACCCGAACCGTGCTTCTTTTTCGACGTTTTATAAGTGCCCACCTGGGCCTATGTGAAATAAAAAGATTTTGATTGATTGATTGATTGATTGACGAGCATGTATGAAGAGACTGATGAATGTGGACGAAGCGAAACAGGTATGTAAGTCTAGAGAGAACTGGCGCTCTATACTCTCTGCCTACCTTATTAGGGACTTGGCGTGATGATATGTGTGTGTGTATGTATACCTTGTCATCTTGCGCGTCCCTATTGGCTCCATGGACGAGGAGGACGTTGACCGCGTCCACGTTGTTAACGGCCGCGGCCCAGTGTAGGGCCGTCTTGCCGCTGTTATCTGCTGCGTTGATATCAGCATCAGCGTTAATCAGGTCCTCTACCATACCTTCAATTGCGAGCCTAGAGGACAGAATAAAATCACAAACTTAATAATAATATTTCTTTAGTAATTTTCAATTTGTTTGTGTCAATTAGGAAGTCTGTTCCTTCTGTTATTGTTCGTCTTTATGGAGATTAATGTTCATGTCTGCGACATTGTCGTAAATTAATTTGTATTTGCTTTGTTTACGTTCCTTCATACATAATATATCCTCACGCCTTCCCACAAGGGTCCCCGAAGGGGTAGGCAGCGGTGTATAGGTAATACCCACACACCCACTTTCTGCCAGAGGTATATTAGGTGCCAACGTGACAGATGGCGAGTCCATCGCCGTTACTCAAGCACGACTATACATACGCCTTTGAATTTCTTCTCAGACGTATGCAAATTTCCTCACGATGTTTTCCTTCACCGTAAAGCTCGTGGTGTGACTAATCACTGTACTAAGTTCAGAAAAACTCATTGGTACAGTCGGGATTCGAACTTGCGACCTTTGCGTCGCAGGCAACTGCTCGAACCACTCGGCCACCACGGCTCTACGGCCTTCATACATAAATAAATATATTCACGCCTTCTACGTGGGTCCCCATAGGGGTAGCCAGAAGTGTATATATATATTTACGGCATATATTTACAGCAATGCATAAGATGCGTATCAACACCATCACTTTGATGTGGACATACTTTTTCCTATGAAATTACCTCTTGAGGTTTCCCTTCACGGTAAATTTAGTTTTAGAATTTTAATTGCCGTGGTGGCCGAGTGGTTCGAGCAGCTGCCTGCGACGCAAAGGTCGCAAGTTCGAATCCACCAATCCGAACCAATGTACAATGTACCAACTTAAGTACAGTGATTAGTCACACCACGAGCTTTACGGTGAAGGAAAACATCGAGAGGAAACCTGCATACGTCTGAGAAGAAATTCAAAAGGCGTATGTATAGTCGTGCTTGAGTAACTCGCCATCTGTTGGCACCTAATATACCTCTGGTGGAAAGTAGGTGTGTGGGTATTACCTATACACCTCTGCCTACCCCTTCGGGGACCCTTCTGGGAAGGCATGAGGATATATTATTATATTATGATTTTAACAGGTACTATATATTTCTTCGAAAAAAGAAGGGTTCTATTCCACCTCTAATATAAATTATTATTTTAGCGTAAAAGGTAAAAGTTCGGGACTTTATATCGGATTAAGTCAAGTTCAAACGGTGTATAACCTCATCTTCCGTTCTATGCGCCTGCTTTACGATTATATACTTTAGCCCACTCACCTAGCGGCCAATATCAAGGGCGTAGTGCCGTCATGCATCCTGGCGTTAAGGTTGGTAGCCCTGTTCCTCAGTAATATCTGGAAGACGCCCATAGCGTCAGCTGCAACGGCTGCGTGCAGCGGCGTCCGGCCAGTGTTGTCTTGGGAATTGGCGTCCGCGCCCGCATCTAAGAGACGTTTAGCTGCGTCCGCACGGGCGTACCTGCGATGTGGGGAATAGCATAATTATGCAGAAATCATTACGCCGAGTCCCTAGTAGGGAAAGCAGAGGAAGTAGAGCGTCAGTTCTCTCTCGACAGATCTCTTTCAATTCATCCACATACAGAAATGTGACTAGGTTTTATAGGAATACTAGCTGTCCCGCCCAGCTTCGCCCGCGGGAAAAAGTTAAGCTTCCTGGAACACGATTGCAGCGCCACCTATCGGGTGCAACTGTGATGTAAGTATGTAGATTGAAAGATATCAAGTTGGATCAAACTGCACACGGTGTGCAAATTTGATTGAAATCGGTAAGTAGTTTAGAAGTCCATCGCGGACAAACAACGTGACACGTAATTTATATATATTAAGATTTGTAAATAGGCGTGTGCTTTGAATAGTTGGTCGCAGAACAGTGTGTTATATGAATAGGTGGGTAAAAGGTATGGAATGTATGTATGATCAACCACTGCTGGGATAATATTAAGTACGCTAATAAATATGTTGTGTACGTAAATGAAATGGTACGCTGTCAAGATTTTTTCATACATACAAAATTGTATTGTTTGTTCGTATTTCAAGCAAAAACTACCGAATGTTTGCTTAATTGTTCTGCGAACCAGTTCTTCGATACAGGAGTGTCCTAGTATGGGCCCATTGGAAATGTATAATACGTAAAAACTTTTTGGTAATAAAGATGTATTATATTTTATGCCATAAAATGTCATAAAACCCACCTCGCAGCCAGATGCAAGCTTGTCTCGCCAGTTTTATCCATGGCAGCGTTGAGCTGAGCTCCCTGAGCCACCAGTTCAGATATAATGTGAGCAGTCTGCTCATCCTCAGCATCAGACCCGGTGTCGAGTCCTCCGCCCCTCACTGCCGCCACCATGAGCGGCGTCATGCCGAGGGGACCTCGCGCGTCCACGTCCACGTGACCGTCATGCTGGGGAATTAGAAAGAAGGATAAGTTTTTCGTTCGGCTTCTAAGGAATGTAGCGGGTTGCTAAAAAGCTCATTGACTTTCTTAAAACCTGGCCATTATATAAATTGAGATTTAAAATTAAAACAAAATCAAGCTACGGCTTTCTTATATTGGTTTTGAAGAAAAATGGGGAGTATGACCCGAGTCTGTTAACTGTAGTGTGCGTGTGCACTCATAGGTAATCAGTGTGTACCGATAATATTCGAACCTTACATTAGGAAGGTTACAAAGTTAGTTAAGAAGAATAGTGGGGCGCATCTTCGCGGATGGCGCTATATATATCAGTGGACAGTTATTTAAGTTGTATAATACTCACGATAGCTGGAGGTGTCATCATACTCGGTGGGACTCTGATGTCAGCCGCATCTAGGTGTGATTGACTCCAGACCCTGGGGTCGTGAGCAGCTTCTTCATAATCAGTTATAGCGGTGTGATCAGAGGCATAGCCTCCCGGCGCGCCGTTGGCATCCCCCGGTCCACGAGCGCGCTTTGCCCTCGGAGGAGCACTCCCGTCGTCGTCGTCATCAGACCAATGCGGAGGCCCCATATGCCCTCCATTGATATCCACATCGATACACCCCATAGACCCTTTGTTGAGATTCCTCATCTCCTGCCCATCTGGACCTCTACGTCTCGATCTTCGTCTGGTCGAAGAGTTGTTCCTCATGAACCCTTCTGGGAACCATGTTATCCCGGCGGCACGCTTTCTCTGCGCCGTCACTAACACTCCGATCAGCAAGCCAGCGAGAAGGACAAGAATCACCCCGATAAAGACGTATTTGGAATTGGTGGGTACTTCTTCGCTGATAGGGGGGTTGACACCTTTAACTTGAAAGATGGGAAAGTCGGGTGATAGGGAGTGCTTCGAAGCTGTTGCTGCTAAGAACTCGGCCGCTTCTCTGGCGGTAAAGAAGCATTCGGAACTAGCCATGGTGTTACACTTTCTATTGTCGATTTCCAAGTACACCCGAACACCAGACTGGCCCCGCTCCGTATACACAATATGATGTTTCTTCCCGAATTCCGTGTCTTGCAAACCAACGTCTGCTGACCCGTTCCATGGGTATACCATATCGTTACCCAAATGGTCTTTCTTGATGAGAACAGTAGTACGGAGCTGATGGCCCAAGTCTCGGAGGAAAGCCACTGAGTTCTCTTTAAAGGTTCTCATATCCATGAGCAAAATAATCGACATGACGCCCTCAGCTAAATTCGGGGGCTCATTCTCGCAGTCGAGGCCGTCCCAGTTGCATTCAGCATTGTTGCAGCCGTAGTCACAGTGTCCGTTTGCGTAATGTTTCTGGCAATACGCGTCGTAAATGGGGTTGCACCTTTGCAACGACTTCTGGCAATCCCGACCGTCGAACAAGCAAGCTTGCGTGTTGCATACTTCGTTGCATTCCCCGTCCATAAACACCTCCCAGCAGTTGATCGGAGCGGTACAGTTGGCCCATGGATTGGTGATGCCGAGGGAGCAATCGTTGCCGTCAAACTCGCAGGCGTATGAATTGCACTCTTCGTCACAGTGGTGGTTTCCTTTCTTCTCTTTGCAGCCCAGCTTTACGCACTGTTCCCTCTGCAAGGCTAAATCAAGCTCCTGGAAGCTTAGTGCTGGATTCTTGCTGCTAAAACCGTTTATAGGGCTGCCGTAACCTCCTCTAGAGTGTGGGTCGTGAATGTCGCAAGACTTGCCAGTCCACTGTCTCGGACAGTAGCAGAGATAGTCACCGGGCTTGTCTATACAGCGGGCTTCAGGATGCTTGCAAGGGTTGCTGAGACACTCGTTCATAGAATCAATTTCGCAGTTGATACCGGACAAACCAGAAGGACAGTCGCACACGTAGCCTCCGATTTCAGAAGTCCGACAGTACCCTTCGTTTTGACACGGATTAGAGTCACAAGCGTAGCCTGAATATTCGCAATTTTTGCCGTAGAACCCATCGCTGCAGAGGCACTCGTGGCCTCCTTGGATGGCGGTGCATATGCCCCCACTCTGGCAAGGGGAGTTGGCGCAGAAGTTCACCTTGGCATCGCAATGGCGTCCCATAAAACCAGGTTTGCAGTTACAGTGGTAATCATTGACCAGTTGGACGCAGTCCTGTGTGCCCGGGCTCAAGCAGGGGTTTGAGAGGCACTCGTTGATGTCACCCTCGCACCTGGGGCCGACGAAACCTGGCGGGCATTTGCACTCGAAGCCTCCAACTTTATCGATACACGTGCCGTTGTTGTGACAAGAGTCCTGCGTGCAGTCGTTGACGTTGATCTCGCATATTTTGCCAAGAGTTCCGAACGGGCATGAACAGGAGAAATTGTTGATCAAGTCGTGACAGGTGCCGCCGTTCTGACAGGGGTTGGGTAGGCAGTCGTTGACGTTGAGCTCGCAGTTCTGGCCTTGGAATCCCTTGGCGCAGTGGCATTGGTAGGTGCCAACAAGGTCTTTACACACGGCTCCGTTCTGGCAGGGCGCGGAGTCACACTCGTTGATCTCCTTCTGGCAATAGGAGCCCGTGTAGCCGTCGAGGCAATGGCAGCGGTGGGAGTTGCCGATGTCCTCGCAGGAGCCGTTGTTGCACAGTTGTTTATGTTTCACTCCTGTGGAAGAATATATTTATGATCTTTTTTGATGAATTCATTGAAGAAATGCGAAGGTTTCTGCTGAGGATATTTGTTCGACTTTCATACAAAAACTACTGAATAAATTTGGATTCAATTTGGCACAGAGATAGATTATAAGCTTGATTAACATGTGTCTTATCACAATTAGTTAAATAATATAACTTTTCGTTACAGGTGTTTTACTATGTATTTAAGTTTGAAAAATTGTATGAAAAACTACACAAGTTTGAGAAAACTGAGAAGACTTATGTGTCTCGGAGACGAGGATAGACTCGCCATATAAAACAGAGCGCTTACCCTTCCTGATGGCAGCATCCTTGCAGGAGACCATCTCGACATCACACAGCTTGCCAGACCAACCCGGCGCGCACGTACACGTATATTGCGGCCCCTTTTGGGAACACGTCGCTCCATTCTCGCACGGGTTGCCCTCACACCTAATAAACAGAATTAGGTCTTACACTATTGCTCATTTGATTAAGTAACTATTCTTTCAATACCTCAATTCTAACGAAACTACTCAATTCTCGTAGTTTGCCTCACCAATTATTCTATTTTGTTTATACCACAGGAGTGGCAAACAAGCATCACTTGCCACTCTGTGTTCAGACTTTTTTTGTCATCATTAGAGAGTGATATGAGTGCGAAAGAGACAGATATATAGATAAAAATCTATTCTATCAGCATTATTACTAAATGATTGCAAAGACACGCCTTGACTTTCCATTACGCCCGAATACAGTACGCACGCAAAGTACTGACGTCTACCAATTTCTACGTTTTGGAATCATCATTGTTAATCATTTTGGTGCATCCTGTAATTCTCAACAGCAACGGTATCATTGGCTTTTGTAACTGATCGCACAAAGAATATACCACCTTGAGAAAGTCCTCTGTACAAGAAATATCTCCAAAGGTGTCAATTGCCGTATAAGTATCTAGAGTAGCCAGCTCCATAGATTGAGAGAATTGGATTGGATTGAAACGGTGGTAGCTTAAGTTTATATTAAACTAGCTGTGCCCGCGACTTCGTCGGCGTGGACGGCTTTTTTATTTTAAAAATGTTTTTTTTTTCAATAACAAGTATCCTATGTTACTTCTAATACCTCCAAGAATATGTGTACAAAGTTTCATGATGATTGGTTAAGTAGTTTGTACGTGAAAGCGTAACAAACAAACTTATATCCTCACGCCTTCCCACAAGGGTCCCCGAAGGGGTAGGCAGAGGTGTATAGGTAATACCCACACACCCACTTTCCGCCAGAGGTATATTAGGTGCCAACGTGACAGATGGCGAGTCCATCGCCGTTACTCAAGCACGACTATACATACGCCTTTAATTTCTTCTCAGACGTATGCAGGTTTCCTCTCGATGTTTTCCTTCACCGTAAAGCTCGTGGTGTGACTAATCACTGTACTTAAGTTCATAAAAACTCATTGGTACAGTCGGGATTCGAACTTGCGACCTTTGCGTCGCAGGCAACTGCTCGAACCACTCTGCCACCACGGCTCATGTCCTTTATAGAATCGTTAATGGCTGAACCGATTTCAATGAAATTTTCTGTTCTTCAGGTGGATTCGACAATGTTTTAGATTCACAATTGGAACCGATAGGTGGCGCCGCTGAATGGCTTTTTTTTCACCCAAGAAGCTGGGCGGGACAACTAGTTAGACATGAAAAATGTGAGAGAAATGTGGCTTCAATAACTCACCAATTAACGTAACCGTTGCAGTGCTTCCCGTTGTACCCGTAGGGGCAGTGGCAGGTGTAGTATGTGATGTGGTCGTGGCAGGTGGCGCCGTTGTTGCATGGCGCACTGTCGCACATGTTGATACGGAACTGACAGTTGGAGCCCGTGTACCTGTGAGGAGGGTTTTAATTGGTGCGGCTTCAGGCGGTAGTTCATTTACCATCACTGGATGGTAAACGACTTTCGCCCACTTGGGCAGCGTGCTTTCCCAGCTTACTGGTATTCTCCTAATATAATTGATGACGTTCAATAAGTGTTCCCTGTGTCCCTTACGTTGAATAAAATATTTTGATTTTGATTTAGATTTTGAAAATCTCATAATTTAATATAATATAAGTTCATAATATATATAATATGAAGCACACACAGATTGCAAGTTTGAATCTCGACTATACGAATTAGTTTTTCTGAACTAAGGTACAGTGATTAGCCACACCAGAGCTCACAGCAGAAAGAAAACATCGAGAGTAAACTTGCATACGTTTGAGAAGAAATTCAAAGGCGTATGTATAGTCGTGATTGATAAACGGCGATGGACTCGCCATCTATTACGCTGGCACCTTAAATCTCCGGCATAAAGTGGCTGTGTGTGTACTACCCACACACTTCAGCCTACCCCTTCGGGGACCCTTATGGGAAGGTATATATATACTGTTAGAGAGGTGTACTTACCCCGGTGGACACGAGCAGTTGTAGGAGTTGATGCCATCGATGCAGGAGCCTCCGTTCATGCAGCTGGACTCAGTGCAGTCCTCGTCATTGGTCTGGCAGTTCATGCCGGAGAAGCCCAGGGGACAGGTGCAAGTATACGACGCCACGTACTGTTGGAAATATTTGCTATATACTCAACCATGTATGCACAAGCCGTTGCTCGCCACTTGGTCCGCGTATTTTTTTTCCCTCACAATAAATCTGAGCTCCAAAGAGTATCACAGTATGTTTGTGAGTCAGATTAAAGAAAAAGTGTCTCTCATGACGTATGGGAGGGAGGTCAAAGAGTTTGCGTTGGATAGAAGCAAATGGAAGGGACTGCATCAGGGACGCCGACAAGAGCCTAGCTCTTAAATTTATGCTGAAAAACGGCAAGTGTTTGTTTCGCAATTTCTTCTCATACAGATTCTTCTGGATAACGGTGGAAGTTATCTTAAGTTTTAAAATATACTACCGTAGGTATACTATCATCTACTATCATATATCGTTACCTGAAAAACCATATTCGCATTATTCCCTTTCAGACATTCAAACTTCGAAATAATCTAACCGATAAGCCCAAGCACAGATTGAAATTGTCAAACATATTTCGTAGTACGAAGTGTAATGAGGACGTTTAATAAAAATGTACCTGGTTGCAAGTAGCGCCATTCATGCAGGGTCTGGATTGGCACTCGTCCACGTCCACCTCGCAGTGTTTGCCCGCGAAGCCACTTGCGCACACGCAGTTGTAGTCTCCTATGCTGTCCAAGCACGTCGCGCCATTTTGGCAGGGGACTAGACGGGAATGAGACACATTATCTTAATATACATTATTTATATTTGAATAGCACTGCGATGTATCTTTAAAGAGGAAATAAAGTTATTATTATTATAAATAAATAAGCCGTGGTGGCCGAGTGGTTCGAGCAGTTGCCTGCGACGCAAAGGTCGCAAGTTCGAATCCCGACTGTACCAATGAGTTTTTCTAAACTTAAGTACAGTG
>JACCPG010008834.1:0-16627 GCA_016069955.1 Drepana arcuata
TGCGAGTCGGTTTTGGCAGAGAGAGTATGTCACCATTCGTCTATAGATTTAAACAAGATGGGAAGACCACGTTCAATTTGATCAAATAATCAAGGATAGGACCGACAAAAGTACTGGAAACCGGTGAAAAAAATTATGAGACTGATAAATGTTGATGAAACGGAAGAAATCCATAATCTAAAGAGAACTGGCGCTCTATTCTCTCTGCTTACCTTGCGAGGGACGCGGTGTGATGATATACGTATGTTACTAGCAAAGGCTCCGTAATTTTTGATTAATTCACGACAAAAAGTATCATAAATCCAGTACATACCAATAAATAGATGAGGAACTCTCTGAAGAAGAAGATATTAATCTTGGTGACCAGTTTGAGTGTCACATTCTTTATGTCGAAGATGACTATGTGAGATTTGGGAAAGATGTCGTAATAATAGATCCAGTAGTCGGCCTGTATTGTGAACGCTTTTATGAATTCATAAAAGTCAAATTTATCCAGAGGAATGTCGTGCAGTTGATGGATCAGGATCTCATGACCGTCGGTATTGTAGGTCGCCACGGATCTGTTTGAAAAAAATGCCATTAAATGTATTAAAAATACTCTCATATTGATTGTCAACACTACCATATAATCCAAATAATTTAAATGTCAAAGTTTGTCAAACTGCGGAAAAAGATAACGCCGGTGGAAACGCTGTGCATAGCTAAATATCAAATAAATTGCGATCAGACGAACACATATTAGAATAGACACATAGCTTTGGAGTTAATACAGAGGCAGAGAGAGTTGAGCGCCAGCTCTACTGTAGAAAGAGCTGGCGCTCTACTCTCTCTGCGTACCCCGTGATTCGGCTAATGTAAATCTTTATAAATATATATATTCCTTCCGTGCGTGTGTTTGTCACTGAACTCCTCCTAAGCGGCTGGACCGATTTTAATGAAATTTTCAGTGTCCTCAGGTGGATTCGAGAATGGTTTAGTTTATATTCACAATTGGACCCGATAAGTGGCGCTGCGATCGTATTTTAGGAAGTTGTTTTTTTCACCCAAGCGAAGCTTGGAAAGGCAGCTAGTATGTTCTCAAAAGCTAAAGCCCAAAGGCTCAACAGATAGTACTATTGGTGATCCTATATAAAAGAAGAATGTTCATCATCATCATATCATCACGCCAAGTCCCTAACGGGGTAGGCAGAGAGTATAGAGCGCCAGTTCTCTCTAGACTTACATACCTCTTTCGCTTCGTCCACATTCATCAGTCTCTTCATACATGCTCGTCGGTTTCGAGTACTCTTAACGTTCCCGTCCTTCAGAGTCCGATCTATTTGATCCAGGTAGTTGGAACGTGGCCTTCCTCTGCCTCTTCTTGCACACACTTTTGCTTTGTATATCTGTTTCGTCAATCTTTCTTCACTCATCCTTTCTATGTCCAAACCAACGTAACATGCCTTTCTTCATCTTTACAATCACGCCCTCATTCACGCCAGTTGATTTGCGAATCTCTTCATTGCGGATTCGATCTAATATCGTTACGCCGCACATTTTTCGAAGAGATCGCATCTCGACTACATTCAAGCTATTTTCATACTTCCTCTGACATACCCAGGATTCGCTGCCATACAATAAGGTAGGTACCAATATCGCGTTGTGGACAGCAACTCGAGCATTCTTGCTCAGACTTTTACTGCCCATCAGCGCCGACATGGCTCCATTCACCTTATTTCCGGCAGTTATCCTTCTTTCAATATCTTTTTCATACTTTCCATCTCGTGTGAACATGCTTCCAAGATATACAAATTCATTCACTTGCTCTAGAATTTGCCCATTTACCGATATAGTACACTCGGTCACTTGTTCATCTCTTTCGAATACCAGAACCTTAGTCTTGCCAGCGTTTAGGCGCAGCCCCTTCTTTTCACATTCTACTTTCATTATGGTAACTAGTGACTGCAGTTCGCCCTCTGATGACGCCAGTAAACCGCGTCATCGGCGTATAATAGGCAGTTGACCACTAAGTTTCCCATTTTCACTCCACATCCGTTCGTTCTTAGTGCTCTCAGACAGTTATCTAGATATATAATGAACAGCCAGGCAGACATGATACACCCTTGTTTGACCCCCGACTTCACATCAAGCCAGGGTGACATCTCACCGTTAACCCTAACGCACGCCCCGCTATCACTATAGAGTGATTTCACGGCATGCAGTAGGGAACTGCTCACTCCATATCCAGGCAACACGTCCCAGAGTTCCTTTCGTACGACTCTATCAAATGCCTTCTCCAAGTCGACGAAAGCGCAGAAAACCCTTTGGTTAATATCCAAAAACTTTTCCGCGATTCCGCGAAGCGAGAAGGTTTGATCCATACATCCTCTTCCTGGTCTAAGTCCACCTTGGGATTCCCAGAGAAATCTTTCGGATCGCTCTTGCATTCTTATCGTCAGGATCTTCGTATACACTTTACTAGCTAAGCTGACCAAGCTGATGGCTCTGTAGTTTGAGCAGTCCAATCGTGATCCCTTTCCTTTATAGAAAGGCACGATGACTGCTCGCCTCAAGTCGTCCGGAACATCACCCCTTTCCCAGCAAAGATTGCATAGCAAATAGATGACGTCCCAGACCGCTGGTCCACCGTACTTGATCATCTCAGCCGTAATCCCATCTATTCCCGCAGCTTTCCACATTTCAGACTTCTTATCGCACTTACAATCTCTCCCATACTTATTTTATCCGCTATAGGATCCTCGACAGATTCTGTTGGAGGCAGCTCTGTGAGTAGATCAGCGGCATCATCATCATACATATCTTTGTAAAATTCACTCCATCGCCTGAGGACGTCTGAGGACGTCTAGAGAAGAGAGAGGAAGAAGAATATTTCTATAAGTATATAGGTCTAGTTTTACAATTATGTTAACAATTTGTATTTATTACATCACTTTGTTCTGTATTAATTATTTATGCAAAATCTCGGACCATTTAAACTGTATTATTCTATTGTGTACAAATACTTAATTGCGATATGCATGTTAATTCCAAAGTGTGGTGACAGTACAACATAACGTTCTTTTAGATGTAAAGAAGAAAAATGGTCTTCGCATAGCGTACTGATTTTATATACAAGTAAAAAACACAGACGTCGAAAGGCGTACTGTCATCATATGGAGTTCTCTAGACGCCTGTGGTCATTTCCATCCACCAATCGTAATACAGTAGCAGGGAGACCATACTTTACGACGGCCTGCGCCGATTGACGTATACATATTATGATCCTGCTATTGTTCGAACGAAACGCGATGCAAATTATACTGGCGATTCCATTAAGGATCGTTTATATGGAATAACGATTATTTGTCTTACCGTACTTAACAAAATTCGATAATAATGTGTCCACAATACGGTGTGACCGTCACCGCTACGTCACGCTTCCTTATCTGCACTTAATAATTACCAGTATGCCCTTTGCAATATAGTCAACTTTAGCTTGACATTTACATTAAACTTCAAAGCATATTACATCTTTGGATTTAAAAAAATCGCTTATTGCAAGTATATTTTTATACTATGCCCGTTGGCAAAGTTTAAAAATATGTTGACTATGGTCTCTTACACTTCAGTATCCAAAGTTTATAATTATAGTTAACTTACGTGCATGAAAAAGCTGTCTGCAAAGACTGTGATAGTGGATCTCTGTTGGTGTAAATCTCAGGCATGTTGCACCGTTTGGTACAAAACTTCTCTATACATTTCTTTGTTTTCTCCAAACTACCGTAGCAACTGTGAATGAACTTCTTCAATGTATTGTCATCTGTAAATAATGAAAAACATCCAGATAGACGAATAAATTAAATTAATTTTGTGGCATTCACTTAGGTGGTTAATATATGTAAATTTGTTTTTTTACCGTTCTTATGTATTTTTTTTTTATATTTAGTCTTACTTAACCGGTCAATGGCGAGACCTAGGCCTCCAGCCAGGCACTTTATTTCTAAGCAACACAGCTAAGGGCACCCCCTGTGGGGTACGAACCTCGGCTTAGGGCGTTGCTGGATCGCGAGCAAGGGAGCTGGGCTGGACTGGTAATTTTATTTAAATATTATTTGGGGCGGGATTTGCGCGTCTGGCTCGGCGCGGGCCGGCGTTTGCGGCGGGGGTCGGGGGGGAACATTACGGCTTATTCGCGTCGAGCCTCGCCGGCGAGGACGGAACAGTGGTCGGTTTTGTGTAGTGTTGGTATGTTTTTGTCGGGCGTTTTGGAGGACCGTTATGTCGTCATCCGGTTCGATGACGGCATGTTTTGGACGCCTTATCTTCGAGATAAGGGAAGGAGTGTATCGGGCGGCCGATACGACGAGGGGGTTGACAGCAGAATCGAAATGACGTTTGGACAGTTTTTTCAAAAACTGTTTTATAGTGGGGGCTTTGAGGTCAACGTGGAGTTGACTATTACGCATGTACCACGGGGCACCTGTGGCTCTCCGGAGAAACCGGCTTTGGAGCACTTGCAGGGGGTTGAGTGTTGACTTGCTAGTGTGTGCGAACACTACACCCGCATATGTCATGATTGGTCGAATGCACGTCGTGTAAATCCTCACCTTGGATTTCAATGAGAGTTTACTTCGTGCATTCAACATGCTGTGAAGTCTACCGAGCGCGAAGGCGGCTCGCGCGCGTACCGCCTTTACGTGGTGACGGAAAGAAAGGCGTTGATCGAGGATCACACCCAGGTATTTGGCTTTTTCTTCCCATGGAATGGGTTTGCCGAAGAGGGTCCGTTCTTATGTAATGTTAACCATCGTATATATAGTACTAGCTGTCCCGCCCAGCTTCGCCTCGACTATTGCTTCCCCTATGGAAGCAATATTTCAAAAACGTGTTTTTTTTTATTTCATTAAAAGTTGACTTTCATAAAATCCGTCCTTAGCTAACCTCTACACCGCGTAAGGAATACTGCTACCAAATTTCAAGTCAATCGGCCTTATAATTCCTGAGATTTCGTGATGAGTGTATTCAAAAATGGGATCTCCTATATATATAGATAAGAGCCGTGGTGGCCGAGTGGTTCGGGTAGTAGCCGGCAATACAAAGATTGCAAAGTCAAAACCCGACTGTACCAAAGAGTTTTTCCGAACTTAAGTACAGTGAATAGTCTATCGCCGTTACTCAAGCTCGACTATACATACGCCTTTGAATTGCTTCTCAGACGTATGCAGGTTTCCTCTCGATGTTTTCCTTCACCGTAAAGCTTGCAGTCAAGAGTACTCATGCGTTGCCAACCCCATAACGACTACGATTACTAAATCTATAATATACACCAAGTAATAGCTGTCTAGATACTTTGCTGAGCGTTGGATCGTTCATAGCTTATTCGAAGTACAAAGTTCAAATGCTTATTCCCTCGTAATCTTCCTCTACGTTTTTGTGTTACTAATTCAACTAAATTAGCAACTTAAGTGCTAATTCCACGACTTGTTTCGAGTCTAGACAGAAAAACCTACCGAGTGGAATGAGGGTTCCGTACCATCACGCAAAACATTTTTAATCCCGCGCAGTGTTTAGGTACGTGTTCCCATTACTTTGTAAGCTAAGCGTATTTGTATTTGTTTTCGTGAATAGATACTATATTTTAACCAAGTACCTTACCTTACCAGGTACCTACTTAGACAATATTATTACATATTAATGTTTATAAGTTACTCAACATTTTTTTTTATACCACTTGGGTGGCAAAGAAACAAAAGCCTGGTGGTAAGCGGTTACCGAAACATAAGTGCACGCGCTGGCAGTGTAGGTCCTACACATACGTCTGCCTACCCCTTCAGAGAGCCATATATGATATATTTAATATATAAACTAATATAAAAGTCGCACCTGTCCCTGTCTAAAAAAGGACACGATATGAGGGATTTGTGCTGATAGATATGTGATGATAGGTAGATTCGTGGTTGGTAAACCTATTGGGAAAATGCGACTGTGGGAAAGCGTTGAAATGTTATCACAAACACTTGAAGATTTGTAGATTATACACATAATGCCTTAACACGGCTGGGTTTTAGTGCCTTACCAAAGTCTCTTGGGAGATAACTTTCCTTAGCCAGCCATGCTTTGATGGACACAATATCTTGTTCGTAGTCTTCAGCCATCTGCAAAATGTTTATAATACATATTTATTTGTTATTCGGTACTAGAGGTCGCTTAGTGGTCGAAATTAGACCCTAATTCATTTACCCTTTAATTTCAAATATTATTGAGGAAAGTCAGTGTTTTGTCATAATTATGATTTATTGTTGATGTCTAAAACTTTTTTAATTTTAATGTAGTTTTTAAACATTAATATATAAACATTATTGCACTTCTTAGATATTATATCCTCACGCCTTCCCGCAAGGGTCCCCGAAGGGGTATGCAGAGGTGTATAGGTAATACCCACACACCCACTTTCCGCCTGAGGTATGATGTCCAGTACCTAAGACTTTTTTAATTTAATGTAGTTTTTAAACATTAATATATAAACATTATTGCACTTCTTAGATATTAACTTTAAATAAATCAAATTTCATAATCCTCGATCCGCGTAAACTGTTTAAAAGGCGTACAAAGTGTTTGCTTCACGTCATTATTTATCACCAGTAGTTGCGCCCGAAATGGGAGTGTCGGAATTTCATTTTAGAACGTAATGACAACACAAGCTAGAGTCCTCGGTAGAATATTGGAATATTTTGATGATTGTCTAGCTGGATATAGACCGTAACTAATGTGTTCTGTATTTTTTTGGTCTAAAATGTTTGTACTAAAGTCTAGATATACCTATATATGTTAGTCTTAAGTAATGGGCCTTGGTAACCGAATCACTGCAAGTTTATATATACTTATACGAGTGGCTTTTTAAAAAATTCAGTAGCAATTCATGGCTATGTCCTCTGTGCTCTTTCGTTTAATTATCGGTCGCAGGTTTTATGCCCTGCTTACATTTATCAATTTGTGCGCATCAAATATCTATCCAAAGTCCTTATTTAATACTAGTATTAGTATCTTAGCTAGTATTACTATAAGACCTATTATGAAAAAATAAGCCGTAATATAAATTTTTGTCTGGAATAAATGGTTAATAATCTATCCTTTTGCCACGTTTCATCCGAATCCATTCAGTAGCTTTTGCGCGAAAGAGGTCCAAACATTCTCACAAATTTTCATATATACCTACATATAATAAATAGGGTAAGGATGTTCATTGGTGGCCTATAAATTCAAATGCATAGAAAATATTTTTTTTGCCACATTTATATATATACCCTTATTCGCACTAACCCGGATATTGTGAGTACTGGTGAAGGACATTAACAAGATGTAGATACTGATTTGCATGCAAGTGTTAGGTACCTACCAACTTTGAACTTTGCATGGCAGTGTTTACTGTGGACAATAAACTTTTTATAGCAACAATGTAGCTCAGACTACTTCATTTGTATTGTATTCCATAAAGTACTCATGTATCATAAAAAATGCATGTCGAAGTGTCATGAAAGAGCAGACAAAGACTTTGTCTCAACCACCTAGATCAAGCCTGAACATTGCTGTAATAGTCTCTTGTAGCGTGAGTCAGGGAACTTTTGCTACTTAACGGAGGCGAGACCAAAAGGCTCTGAACCTCCAGTCAAACACTTCTTAGTACTAAGCAAACATAGCTAAGGGCACTGCTGTGGGATTCGGAAATTGGCTTAGGATTTTGCTGATTTTCGTGTTAGAGGCCTGGGCAGGATTGGATGAAGATAAATGTGTATGAAGCATATATTGTAGACTACGGTCCAGAAGACTAAGCTCTATTCCCCCTGCCTAGCCGCGAGGGACTCGACGTAATTATGTGTATGTATATAGGTAAATAAAGCCGTGGTGACCGAGTGGTTCGAGTAGTTGCCTGCGACACAAAGATCGCAAGTTCGAATCCCGACTGTACCAATGAGTTTTTCTGAATTTAAGTACAGTGATTAGTCACACCACCAGCTTTATGGTGAAAGAAAACATCGAGAGGAAACCTGCATACGTCTCGGAAGCAATTCAAAGGCTTATTTATGTATATTCGTGCTTAAGCAACGGCGATGGACTCGCCATCTATCACGTTGGCACCTAAAATATATTACTGGCGGAAAGTGGGTGTATAGGTATTGCCTATACACTGCCTCACCCTTGCGGGAATGTGTGAGGATGTATTTTATTATATTATGTAGGTACTTAATATGTTTGATGATAATCGTAAATGATTGATATCTTATACACTTATTCGGCTAAATAAACTATGTTCCTGGCCTGGCTTTATTTATACATTACGACATCTAACCGTAACCACTCGAGGAAAGATTGTCGACCTAATGACCGAGTAACGTCTATTCAATTTTGTCAAGTTTCATAATTCTTATGGTCAATACTTCCGCACAAACTGCGCGGTTCAATACCGTTCTGCCCCAGTGGTAACAATTACTTTCCCTAGGTAAAGGAACTACAGTGATTTATCACACCACTAACTAACGTTAATGATAATACACGTTTATATTTTTACAAGAAACTTAAAGACGAGCTTTACGTTTGGGTATTGGGTTTCTGGTATACTTGCAAAAGATCTTTAGACAAATTCAAAGAAGTGTGTAAAGTCGTATCAGGTAGCGACAAACTCGTCACGTTCGAAGCAGTGTAAAAAGGCTGTTAACTTTTGAATAAAATCTGTGCCTAACCTTTCAGTTACCTTCGTGGGAAGGCAGTAAAATATAACAATACCCAAGGATCGAAAAGGTAAAGAAAATGTTCCTAAAAATATATATCTGGAGCACTGCACTCTATGGTTGTGGGACGTAGATAATAACAATGAGAGGTAGAGATGTATTGGAGGCATTTGAGATGAGGTGCTGGAGAAGGGTGGAAAAAATCTGCTGGAAGGAAAGGGTAACCAACGAAGAGGTGCTAAAAAAAGTCAAAGAATCAAGAGTACTGCTAAAGACAGTCGAGAATAGAAAAGGAAAGATGATAGGCCACCTTTTACCACATGATTTTAGAATTTGATTGATGTTAGCTTCTTTAGAAATATCTTAGAAGGGAAAGGTAGAGGGGAAGATAGGAAGAGGGAGACCTTGATTAACATACATGAGTCAGATAAAAAGTGTGGTCATGATGTATAGGGACGACAAAGAGGTTGCGCTGGACAGAAGCAAATGGAAGGGACTGCATCAGAGACGCCGATAAGAGCCCAACTCTTAAATGTATCATGAAAAAGGGTAGGCAGAGCTATGTAGTACCTACACACTCACTTTTCACCGGATATTTGGTTTAATTTTATAAACTAAATGATGATGATCATCATGGCGAGTCCATCGCTGTTTCTCATTCTCAGGCATGAATGTATTCTCCAACGTATGCAGGCTGTCTCTCTCCTTCACCGTAAAGCGGGTAATGGATTGACCACTGTGTTTAATTTCAAACTAAATCATTGGTACAGTGGGATTTCAGACAGTCCGAGCCACACGGCCAAGACGGCCGTGAAGTATCAAGTACATCAAAGTATCTAATATAGCATTTTAGTCATAGAGGTTTTAAATGATAATTCCGGCTTAGGTGATGAATATTCGTAATCCTGTCAGTTGGAACGCTTAATTTTTTAAATGGTTTTTTATTTCGAACCGACAATTAACGTGTAGTTAAATAAGGAAAAATATGACTAGACTGCGTGGGAAAAAAATAGAACACGTTTTCCATCTAAAAAAATAATGATTGGTTATAATTAGGTATTATGTATTTTTTTAGCGTCTCTGTTGAATCGCGTATATACATATTTTGTTATACCTATTTTTGTTATAGTGTTGTGTGCAGAGATCGAAATCTTAAATGTATTGACTGTTTAAAATTACTTAGAGATTAGAGGTTGTCATGTTTTGTTTTTGCTGTTTGTTTTCGGATATGATTTATTGTTAATAGCAACAATAATTACTATTAACGAAAGTAATAACAATTCGGACATTGTATTTCTAACTGGAAAATCAAGATTGTTGCAAAAGTAATAAAATATTGGTTGGCAATAATGGCAGTATTTTTTTTATTGGAATACAATTTCGTATGTTATTTATTATCAATAACAGCGATCAACAAAATTTACGAAAAATAAGCAATTTGAAATTACGCAATACAGAAGATTTTTGTTTGGTACATATAATACGAAGCAGAGCTCCCCACAGAGTAGGCTATTCTCTCTAAACAACAGACCACGTTCGTTTGTTACGTTAATTGTTAATATTTATACATATATTTGTTATATTTATACGTCATTTTATTTTTCGTGTATTATTTGTACTCAGTTTGCTAGACTAGATTACCCCTAGGTTTTTGTTGAAACTAGGGACGATTGTAAGCATTTGACGTCTATGATTGTTTCTTATACCTTCTTGGTATCATAGAAATGTAAAACAGAAATAAAAAAAGGAAATTTTAATTAGTGGGTCTTATATTTAGTGTTGATACTTCATAATTAAAAAATAACTATAATAAATAAATAATTCTTTTAGACTGCATTAGACACGCCGAAAAGAGAACGCCTTTAAATTTATGATGTTAAAAAAATACTCACAGTTACAATAGCTATCAAGTAAGCCGCGTATTAAAGTTATCACTATATTGTTAACAACTTTCGAATACTAGGTATCAGATAGCTACCCAGTTCCGTGACACCAGAGCGAACACTGCGAGCAAACGGCGGACCAGCGTGCTGGCAATTTGACACAATGCATTCTTTAAGGTCACACATGTGCGAATTGGCTAGGGTTGTCACTACCCAGAACCACAGATACCCAGATAATAATATTTTTTATACCACATGGGTGACATACAAGCATGCGTTCGGCCTGATAGTAAGCGGTTACCGCCGCCTATGGACGCTTGCAACACCAGTGATATCGCTCGTGCGCTGCCGACCCTGTAGGAATTTTTTCACACACTTCTTGAAGAACACTATGCTGTACTCTCTAGGAAAAACCTCAACGGGGAGCTCATTCCACTGCCCGAGCGTTCGCGACTCCTTCTTAATTAATATTTACTTTGAGACGATACGATGAAAAAAGCCTACCTACATGTTCTTGGAAAATATTTTCAATAATTTGTAGGATTTTTTATAGTCGTGCTTGAGACACGGCGATGGACTCACTATCTGTCACATTGGCGTCTAAAATATATCTACGGCGAAAAGTGGATGTGTGGGCATTACACCCCTGCCTACCCCTTCGGGGACCTCTGTGGGAAGGCTTGAAGTAATAATAATATTTTTTACAATATACATGGTTTGAGTTAGGGGTCCTGAGGCTCACCATCTTTTAAAAGAGGTCTCGAGCCGTCGCCGAGACGATTTGGGCCAAGTATTTTATCTACTACTCTCGTACGCGTAGTTAGTTATAAAACTGTTTTTTGTAAATATTGTAGTTTTGTTGCTGTTTATTCACCTTTTATAGTTTTAAATCTAATTGAGATCATGATTTAGATTATGTTATCAGGGAAACGAGTGGGATGATTTCAAATTTATAATTTTCTTAAGCATAATTGATCGTGATTACTGTCATTCAAGCAACTGCGTAACTTTAATGATTTACTTACCTAGCAATCCTGGAGAGTTTATAATTGAATATTATACATTCGTGTGTATACCTCAATGAGGTTTTATCTATTTACATAATTGGTATTCCTATAATTCGTTGCGATTTGTTTCTTGAGGTTTCATTTTAAGAATACAATTAATATATCAGGTTTTCTGTCGCAGCTTATCATCCTTCAATGCGAATTAAATTTGATTGCATATATTTTGTATCAAGATTTAAATTGATTTATTACCCACCTTTATGGTTAACCGTCCATTGAGATATGCTTCTTGCCAATTATGAAACTGGCATGCTAGAATTCGCACGAGACAATGATATAATTTTAAGAACACTAATATACTGGACCGACTTCTCAACAGTTGCATTCGATTCATATTCAATCTGCGTAAGTTTGATCACGTTTCTTCTTACCGCTCCCAACTAACATGGTTACCTATTCGTCAGCAACGTAGTTTGCGGTCAGTGACTATGCTCTTCACTCTCCTTCACTCTCCCAATGCACCTTCTTATCTTACTTCTCACTTTTAGTATCGTTGCTGTAACCATGTTATAAACTTACGCTCTGCCGACAATCGTCTCCTCCTCTGTCCCACCCATAGTTCTACTCTTGTTCATTCTTCTTTTCCTGTCCAATCGGTCTTACTCTGGAATGCGCTCCCCCCGGAAATCAGAATGTCTAATAGCCGTGACACATTTAAAGCGAAAGTGAAGCAGCTTTACTTCCAACATGCAGAAACTGAATAATATTTATGTGTATTATATGATATCTATATATATTATATATACATATATTATATATATATATTATATATATATATATATATATATATATATATATATACATGTATTATAAGTAGATTTATTCGTATTTATACATTATCTATTATATAATTAGATGTATGATATTATTACATATTATATTCCATAGTATATTATAATAATATATAAAGAATTTATGTTTATATTTCCCAACTGTTTATTTCTTTATAGCCTGCCATGCCTATCTCTGCATCACCCAAAGGTTAACTGGTAGAGAATGCCTTCGGCATTAAGTTCGCCTTAGCAAAATGTTTTGCAGGAAGTTTTAATAAAATAAAAAAATAAAAATAAATATACCTATTATAAGAAATAAATATGCGAAATATGCGTTAGTGTGTGTGAGTGGTGAGTGCACCGTTTTTAAAGCAATTGAATCACAGTACACTCAAAAACTACCAAACCGATTTTAAGAATTCACGTAGGTATGGAAAGCTACATTTTCGCGAGTTATAAAGAAAACTTACATTATTATAATCAAGTTTAACGCAGTAAAGCCGCGGGACGCCGCTAGTTTTTCATATAAATCAATTATTATAGTACAAAGGCGACAAGCGATCGTTACAATAGTTATTCAATTAAATTTGCGTATGTATCAGCTCTGTAGCGGTAGCACGTACAATTTGCGTCAATGTACATACGTTTCTACACCTTTCGTATTGTCATCATGAACAATTTCGGTGATATTGATACTACGAATGGTAAATTAGCTAGTACTGCATTAAAAATACTCATTATAGTTACACGATCTTATTGTACTTTTTTCTAACGTACGAAAATAAGTTACTGTGAACCGAAAAAATTACCAAACCTAACAGGAGGGTTACCATTATGTAGCATGTACTTACTAGTTCTTACAAAGCACATCATTGCAACACAATTGTAGACGAGCACGAGTCTTTACGCTTCAATTTATATGTATTTCTTCGGAGAAAAGAGAGTTTTGTGACACCTGTGCATATTAAGAATACTTGATACATTCCAGTCCTATGAAATTAATCCTGCATCGACCGTTATAACCTAAGGCCTCTTCGTCTGGATCATAAAATGCTCTGTCGCTGAAACCACTACAGTACCTTTGTATTTTGTTGAAAAGTAATGCATAACAATTAAATATGTACTGTATTTTGGTCTCACTCAATGTACTTTGAATATATCATGCTTCTTTTTCTAGATTTGCGAAACAGGATAAAAACAGATTGAATATTTGACCTAAAAGGAAAGACTTGAGTTTCAAGGTGAATCCACTTGTGTTCTTGCTGGCAGAATTAAAAACTTTTTGCTAATTTTGAACTCGATATGTCTGATGTCATGCTTATTTATTCCAATGATAGGTAGACAATGCTCTTGTGTCATGGGCCAGCATGTGGCTCGCCTGATGATAAGCATTTTCTTCCGACAGCTGAGGTTTGCAACGCCTAAGTACCTACTAATACTATAAACAAGATACTCCCTGCGCCTTCATCCGAGTAATATATTATTATTGACTAGCTGTGCCCGCGACTTCGTCCGCGTAAAATTTAACAAAATAGTTATTGTTCAGTTTCTAAAATGTATTGTTGTAAAAATGGTCTAAAAGTATTGATCCAGAAAAAAATCTATAATTGTAATCCACGTCGCAGGATTCGTCAATTGCGTTTCTAAATAAAAATCCATGTTACTCCTTATAACATCAACAGTTCAGTCCTTTCAGAGATTAGCCGGAACAAACAACAGACACATTGTAAAAAACGTTTTTACAAAATTGTTTTTACAATTTTGGTATATGTACCGTGTATACATCCATATCCGTCCAGGAACAGTACTTTCTATCGGGTTAAAAAGTAGCCCATGTCCTTCACAGGAGGAACAACATGGGTTGAGTAGTTAAGACGTGAAAGCGTAACAGATTTACATTCATTGCTGCAATAGAAATGCTCTATCTACTACATTTAGTATGCGCTTGGCCAAGTTGACGCGGAGCCAAATCTTGGGACTACCAACCTCAGCGCCGCCATTCAGACTACCCGCAGTTTGATCAGCCCCTTTATTACCTATTATGCTTTCTTGTCCATGCAACCCTGACGAGGAATTCCTTCTTAGTAGATCCACCGTACTTATTCAGGGCATATGTGTACGCTTTATTGCTATCCTATCACAGAACTGTGCAAATCCAATAGTAAAAGTGTGGCTAAAGTATCAATACGATTTTGGGCCCCCTTATAATTAGGTGAGGTTATCAGTCGCTAGATGGTCACGTGGCGTCCATTTTCTTAACGCGTAGGAACTGTGGTCTAGCCAGGGACTAATGAGGATAAAAGCGCTTTGTATTATATACATTTTCTCCGTGGAAGCAAAGAAAACAAATGAGCAGATTATTCAGTATATTTCTCACCATATTATATAACATTGCTTTACTCGAACAAACCTGCATTACATAAAGATCTATAACCCAGCTATGTTTAGAAACTAATTGGAAAACGATTAAATACCAACAAATTACAGTCTACAAATTATTCTCGTAATTTTCCAACATTGAGTCTAAACGCAAATAAATAAGACATATGAAACAAATCTTTCTGAGAATCCTAAGGAGTATATACTGCATTTAATTACTCCTGAGTACTAGGTGCTTTAATTATCCTCTCGGAGGGGGGGATTTAGTTGCTCAGAAACATCACATGACAAGTACAAAGGAAGTACAGCGCACCAGGCGGTAAGTAATAGGAACTAAATTTCTACATATGTGTGCGATATCACTTAAAAGCCTTGAAGATGGTGACAGACTCACCATTAATAACTTTAATCACAATTACATATACGATTATCTATCTATACAACAATCAGAATGCTCCAGAACAATTAATTTGTAGCCAAGTAGTAAGTATAACTCTATAAAAAGGGGATTTAGAACTATTGCAAAAAATATACTTACTGCCTCATAGAAAAATGAAGCAGTGTCATATTCTTGACCGAAAATTAATAGTTAACATGTTTATCTAGTTTTATATATAATGTAGCGTTTACATGCGGACGTAACGACGTATACATATTATATATAAACAATTTCTTACAACCATTTGGTAGCAACATACACGAGATGTCAAATCACAGCTTGTATTACTAGCCAATTACTTGTCTTAAAAATACACCAAAAGTACACAATAACGGCTTTATCACGGTAAGGTGACAGTAACGACTTTTTGTCTATGCTTGGATATAGTGAAACTAATCTATGGCAAGTGTGCGGAAGGAGCCGACTTCTATGTTGCTCACCATTTTCTTGGACTTCTTGTCAGCTACCCACAGATTGTCATTGATTAGTCGGTCCCTGAAAAACAATTGAGGCATTTGAGGCATGTGACACATACCTACACATCCTATATATATGAAATGAATGTTTGTCTGTGTGTCCTTTATAGAATCGTAAACGGCTGGACCGATCTTAATGAAATTTTCTGTCTTCTGGATTCGAGAATGGTTTAGTTACACAATTGGACCCGATAGGTGACTTTTATTTTTCACCCAAGCGAAGCTGGGCCGGTCAGCTAGTATGTTATAACAGTACATAATTACCCTTCATTTGATGACACATGGAAAATTTTAGTCAAAACGCAAACTTCCCAATTCGAATACTAGAAACCCTTATTATTCGTAATTGGCATGCTTTCATGGATAACCTTCTATACCACCAAGTTGTGGTATGGCTACACAGATTTCGATAAAAAAATATATAAACATGTTTGTGTTATAATTGTGTGTGAAACACAGTCCTTAGGTGAAAATCAAGCAACCGTCTGATGATAAGCGGATATCGTCACCTATCCAATATTTAGGCAAAACCTAACAATAGGAAGGACGAGGATTGAGGAATGTTTGGTTAACATACCTTTTCTTGGCCAGAATACCAACTGAAATTTCCATATATTTGGCTAATGTCCCATTGGTGCCGCCGAAGTCCTCCGGCAAATCCTCCTTGCTCAAGTAATCGTACAGGGTAGTCGAGTTTGGTAAGTGGAAGTGGATCTGAAATTATGATGAGTTTTGAGCTATTAAATGGCGGATAAACTTCCCGCTCTACATACCTTTTATAGTTGTTATCAATATGTCATTATTTTATTTATATATTGTTGAGGGGAAAATACAATATAAAGTCAAACCTGGATAAGAGAGAGTTCAAGGGAGCACAATCTCATTCTCGCTTATAGAGGTTTCTC
>JACCPG010008835.1:0-44677 GCA_016069955.1 Drepana arcuata
ACCACCAGATTCCCAAATCTACTACCTACTGCAGGCTACCCCCATCGGTTGGGAAAAACTATTAGAAAACGTTTTAAGAGTATAAACTAAGTTCCTTATAAGCTAAACACTTATACTAGGCGTGCGTGCAAGCTGTATGGTAGGATTAACGACCAAGTTTATATAAACCTCCAATGATATCCTCACATCACAAATATGATAATTGTAATTACGCTACGGTCTAGCTGTACCTAGTGGCTGCGGCGGGGGTACAATAAAGTACAAATTAATCAACCAACCCTCGCCTCCCAGGGCTGTAAGACTCCTCATATATTTAGAGTATTAAGGTAGACGTTGCATTCAAATCGTTTCCATATTAGTGTTTTGGTAAATTACATGTTGTAGTAGAAAATACGGTAACTAGAATTTCGTTTGGATAAATTTCGAATATCTCGTTTTGATATAACGTACATAAGCACACGTGTAATGTAATCTTAGTTACCTGGAGCTGTGCCATGGCGTGCTATTGGCATCATTGTGCAACGGTGCAAAAGAGATGGGTGTATATGACGTGTATACATATGTCTCTTTCGCGCTCTTGAATGTTGGCAATATAACGTCGTGCTGAAGCCGCCGATCTTGATGTAAAATGTTCAATATTATTCGTGGTAGTTGGTATTCCTAGTATCGGTGACAGGATTAAGTTTTTTTTAAATTAACTAAATGTAATTTTATAAAAATTGATGTGCCTACGTGTAAAACTCTTATTGTATATAAATGTAATTGAATAGTAAATATCGTATTTATTGCAAATCTAAAGATCGATTTTATGGTGAGCCTAATGCTCATACCATGTATTATATATTAAAAATTACTTTTCAACTTACCTAATTATATCTCGTGCAATATTGAACTCGAAAATTATGTATTTTGAGACAATAAATTCTTTTGCAACTACTAAAATATACGAGAGCAGTCCAAGCACTGTTAATTGTCTAATCGTTATGAAATCAATTCGCCATCTTTAAATAATTGATGTTAATAAATGTGTGTCATATTTACTCTGTGGGTAGTTGTAAAATGTTGTCACAAATCTATAGTGCTGTACTGACTAGTATGTAACTTTGTATTCGAACTTCTTACTTTTATCGATTCACAACTAAAGTGTGTGATTTCGCAATTTTGATCTGATGCCATGATATTCGGTACCGAAATATATCCAAAGCCAAATTAACCTATCATACTTCATTTACGGCTTCACCAAAATTGCAAAATTCCACATTTAGTGTCACATCCGTGCGTAGTACTAAAAGGTACACTAGTGTTTAGAAAACGTTATTTATACTAATTTAGCACGCCAGAACGATTTATTGCATTTATCCTGAAATATAGTCACTGTTTTGAGTAAAACAACATTATTAGAGTATGTATAACGGTGTAGTAGTGTGCCATTGCGGCGCTTCTTGGTGTTTTCAGTGGTAATTGTATCTAATGTGTAAATCATCATTATTCGCCGAGGACACAATACGATGGTTTATCTATGGGTAGAGTAGACTTGATTGTGATATCAATAAACATTTTCATACGAGCATCAATGTTGAGTTTCATTACTGAGCCTCATTTCTTACGGGTGTCGTAGATAGTAGTAAATATAGATAATTTCTTTGTAAGAAGCCGTGGTGACCGAGTGGCTCGAGTAGTTGCCTGAAATACCAGCATAAGATTGCAAGCTCGAATCCCAACTGCACCAATGAAGTTTTTTGAACTTAAGTACATTGATTAGTCACACCACGAGCTTTGCGGTGAAGGAAAACATCAAGAGGAAACCTGCATACGTCTGAGAAGAAATTCAAAGGCGTATGTATAGTCGTGCTTGAGTAACGGCGATGGACTCGCCATCTGTCACGTTGGCACCTAAAATATATCTCTGGCGGAAAGTGGGTGTGTGGGAATTACCTATACACTTCTGCCTACACTGTCGGGATCCTTGTGGTAACACGCGAGGATATAGTCTCTTTGTGTTTTTGATTCCTACACACAAATATTTCATTGTACTTACGAGCAATAATTTGAATTTGTACTTTGACTACACTTCCAGCATGGCTTCTATATATTCAGCGGATTGACATTTTTAGTATAGTTATTTTAGTACATATAAGATGCAGTAGAACATCTTGGGACAACGTCACTTCACGTCATTAGCTGACAGCTGTCACTAGGTGTATGCACCATGATCCGTGGGACGATGTATTTTTTGGATTTTTCCTCAGGAACAATACTCTTTCTATAACAGTCGGTTTTTATTGTTAAAGGGATAAAGGCTGAGAAAAACAACAGAATAAGACTGAAAGCTTTTTTTAAACTAAATTAAGTTTTATACATAGACAATACAATATGGGATTCATACACTATGAAAAGAAATTGTGTCGCCAAATATTTACATATTCCAGACGTATAGTTACATGCATATCAAGGATTGCACTGTTATTGCCGGTTGACACCGCAACGCACTTGTATGTTTGGTATTTGGCACATGACCTTGCCTCTGCAGCTTTGACAATGAATCGGACACAACAGTTCGTAGGTATTATACGCGTGTATCCCGTTAGTTCAATGATCCCAGACATATGTACCCCCACATCAATAAATACACTTCAGTGCGGTCAATTTACAGTGCCGCGGAGGTACTTTATCTACACATTAAAAGCTTTCTGTAATCTTTGAAAATTTTCTCATAAAATTTAACAAATAGTACAGAAAGGCGTATTGGTCTCACATATTAAAAATTTTATAAAAAAAAAGTTGGATGTATTAAATGTATTCTCATCAGTAGCTCGCCAAGAATACAGACTGCTGTCACCAATGCAAATGGCAATGCAATTAAACGCTATTTTAAACAAAAAAATATTATACATGACAATTGAATATAGTAAAATTATGTTCTGAGATCATATTTAATACATCACAGGTATTAAAAACGAGAAAAGTACGAAGTGTCTCAAGCGACTGCCATTTTGTAAACATTGAGAACACCTCGAAATGGCGCATGTATCCAAACTAAGCAAACATCCGAACAAATGTTCGTTCAAACAACATAATTACTTCAATATATTTAGTGTAATCTCACAAACAGAAGAAAATTAACTTAATCATTGGAGATGCAGTTCTGCGTGGGTATGAAAACAATAGCAGTCTTTAACAATTCGCAGATTCGATGTCTGAGAATTGAAAAAGAAATTTGAATTGAGACCGTATTTACAGCAGCAGTATATATTGTTGTAAATATACCATCAGGGAAATTACTGTAAAAAATGTCGTTTGTTTGATCCTTAACGTTCTGTTTGAGAGACAACCCACGCTTAAACACAATTCATATATACTCGTAGAAACAACGTCAAAATTTTCTAAAATAAACAAGACATAATGTAAACGAACATTTACCTACAATCGAGTCGCAACTCGCAACACACAACATTGTATATATAAAGTCCTATAAGGCATCATCTGAGTCAAATTATTCAAATTCATTTATCATTTCATTTTGATGAAATTTAGTCGGACTTTTGGAGCTTTGGTTCGAAATGTAAAGAGACATACAACAAACTGTTGTAAAATAAAACTAACGCATACAAAATGTACGTCCACCTTGCACTTCTATGAAAATTAAGATATTTAACAGCCCCCTTAGAAGGTACTAAGGTCGTTAAAATAAAGAGGTCATGAACATGATATATAAATGATGAAGGTGAATGGTGTCTTTTACTCGACGACCGCGGCTTCCGACCTAAATCTGATGAGAAAATAATTTGTACTTTCATTAGGAAGCCGTGGTTCTAACACACGAATCAATTATTCAAATCGCTCGATGCGTCGCCACAACTAAAACACCTTGTATATCAGACATTTTGAAAAACAATCATCAATATAATCCATTAAAATACAACAACAAAACAGATATACTAAATATGTGAAGTGTTAAAATTATCAAACACAAATACTCAAGTCTCAGCCCTACCGGGGTTACACACGACATTATTTTTACACAACTAAGTATTTTATTATTGGCAACATTAGATTTTTCTGTTACAATTAAGGTAACAAAATTGTCTTTTATTGAGTATTTGTATTTATCTTACACTAAATTGTTGTTGTTTTCCGTTCGCTTAATGTAATGGAAACGAATTGACTGTAAGCTCATCTCTTGCATGTTCCGCGCTAGAGGCGCGCAAACACACAAAAAATATAAATTAATCTCTTAAAATTGAATCGAAAATGCACAGCCATTGCGTTTTGGAAATCATATTTCTTTTGCAACAACTGAACATTTTCAAGACATAAAAATTGTGACCTGTGAATTATGATTTGCCAGTTTTTAATCGTCGAATCCTTAATAATTATTTGAATCATAAACCGTACACACTAGTCTAAACTTAATTTACCTTAAATGAAAGAGATCATAATAAACTTAAAATTAATTGTCACATTATGTAATAGTCCTCCGGGATAAAGCTTAGGTGACTTCAGGTCAGAAAATGAAGAGTTCACTGCAAGTTGGTTGTGTTCTTAGTGGGGGAAGCTTTTGAGCAAATCGGCGCTGTGATGTTTCAAGTGACACGTTCGACAGTACTAGATTAATATATTAATTGTTATACGTTATTTATAAAATATATCGTACTATCTTACAAATTACTTAACATTATATTATAACCACGACTGTACGTCGAAGAATTCCAAAATAAATTAAGACATAATAAAATATTAATTTGCACACGTAACACCCTTGGGCGCAACATTGAATCCGGGGACTCTGAGGATGTTGGGCATTTGGCGTGGCGTAGCTGCCGATCGGGGGCCGAGCGAGGCCTAGCTGGCGCGCTTGAAGTGAGCCTGGGCGAGTCGCGCCACCTTGGGCGGGCGGATGTGCGCGCCGCCGCACTCGTGCTTGTGCGCGTGCGCCGGAGACTTCTTCCCGTGTCCGCTTCCTGCGAGCCGCTTACGTGGCTTCAGGAAATCTGCAAAAAACGAAACGATACTCCGGTTAGAAATAGAAACCTGTTGATCGACGAAACGGACGGAGCTGCAACTGCCGCGGGAAAGCGGTTTACGACTCTTGTCAACGTGGAAGGGTGTCTGTCGCAGCACAGTGCAGTCACTGCGATGCATAAAATCAGTCGTAAATGTTACAATTGGGGGCGGGGCTGCGAACGGAATTGTTGATTTTTCTTTGTATTAGTGATGTAGGCAGGTCGGTACACACGGCCGCGGCTTGGGTTGACATTTTAACGATTCCACACATAAGGTCGCAATCGTAAAAAAACATTCTTAAGTACCGGATCCTTTTCTTCTACAGAAATCCCGTAGTCGGCACGCCCTTTGAGAGCATACATTTTTAATACTGAAAAAATATTCCCTGCATACCTATTAAATGTTTACGATCATTCTAATCTGTATCATAACTGGCTTGCGACGTGATTTATTGGTGCATGGCTCATGTCCTCACGTAAAGCTACAATTGGATTGCCTATGAATGACAACTGGGGAGTCGATAACAAACGTACAATACGATAAGATACTTCAATAGGTGTGGTACTATACTGTTTCACCAGACCAGCAAGTGTCAATACACAAACATTACACACATTAAGTTAAGTTAAGTTTAAACATTAGTTATCCCGTTAATCATCATGAGATTTAAAGAAAGCTCAAACTTGTTCACTTACGAAATATCTTGGTTCAGAATATCTAGTAAATAGTTCAAAAGAAAGAGAAAAACTTTAGAAATATCTTCATGCTCAGCACTACTGTGTGAGAAGGTTAATTAAGCGAAGGTGTAACACCTTTAAAATCAACACCTTCAAATAATATACGGGTGCCAACGATAGATGGCGGTTCTATCGCTGTCTCATAAGTACGACTTTAAAACTCTTAATTTGTGCTCAGACCTAATAATACATATTAGTTTCAAGTAATATGCTTTCCTATCCTGTGAGGCTATTGGAGTGACGAATCACTGTTTATTTTAATTCACAATCTTGATTATGAAAGACTTCTTCGTAGGCTAGTAGCTCACGCCGAAATGTTTTGAGATATTTAGATATAGCAACAATAAATTGAAAGCATAAAATCATTTATGGACAACAGAAGCTCAGTTCAAACGTGATCGGTCGCGAATTAGCAAATAATAATGTTATAAAAAGCGGTAGGTACATGGCAACACGCGATGCTTCCAAGGTTATCGCTGGGTGCCTTCGAGTAGCCATCTTAAAATACACTACTGACATTAGACAACGTGTCAGTTTTGGCGGCAATTACTACAACTATTTATTTAACAGGAACTTTCATATTTAGGAGTACTGTAGGCCCTCTCTAATGATGATGTGATCTTAACAAACTTTATAAAAATATCAGAAAAAGTTATGGTAAACGGTTACCAAAACATTTAGCTAACTCGATCTTTGCCAGCCTTATGTTAGGAGTCATTATTGTGCTAACAGCACATAAAATAATGAGGAAGTAGAAAGAATAATTAAACCGCTTTATTCTCAAATTTAATAGCGTTATTCTTTATGAGTTACTCTTACGAAAGTTGAGATAGTAATTACCTTCTTAAGTTGACTTTATTATTAATAATAATGATAGTATAAAACAGCTTTAATAATAAGTGTTGCCAAGCGGCCATAAGGCAGTCTGAATCATGGCTACAGAAAAAAACGAGCGTCGTTTTCTGCAGTCGGGAACTATGTCAGTGACGTCACGAGAGCCAAGGTCGACGGGTATCCACGCCGAGGATTTCCCGCCAACATGAGACCACGTGGAAATTGTAATACTACAAACGACTAAACTAATACCCGACGCGATATCACGTGAAGCCACACACTATATTATTCAGCTCTTGACCCTGAACAGTACTAAAAAATCCAACGTTATATAACCTATCGAAAACGTGGTTGACATAATTTAACTAAATCATTCTTAATTGATGGAATTAGTCTCAAAAATATAACGATAAAACAGAACCACAGTTTATATATTATATGTATACTGTGACAGAATGCAGTGTGCGTAGAAAGACTTTCGCGTGGTTACGCAACCGATTCCCGCCAATTGTTCAATGGAACGTTTCGCGCCATTTTCTTCCTATTAGTGTACCGATTTCCGCGGTACGTCCGAATCGTGTCCACACGCTTAGACGGTGGGTCTTCGTGTTTCGGACGCATATCATCGGCGACGCGTAAACATGCGGGTGTATGTGTAACCAGCGGCCTTGGAGCTCGCTATCGGGCTCGTGGGCTGCGCCTGCGCAAACAACTCGCACACATATCGTACCGCCCCATTATCAATATATTATCTCGTACAAGCTAATACTTCATACAGCGTACTACGTCTGCCATTTTGATAACGCTGCAAACGTTTAATTTATACATAATAGTATACTCCTAACCTTGAACTGATAATGTGGTGCGCCTATTGGTGGAATTAGTTATCAACATCGTAAGTAGTCGTTATTCACGTGACTATGTCAACAAGATTAGTTATAACATTAATTATTTGTATGAATGTTTAAAAGTGTTTGCGACAGTGCCGAGTCCAAGTTGGGTGGCGGAGTCGCGAGGATATTTCTGTCGACCTAAATAACAACGCCTTCTCGCCTCGAGGCAGTCGTAATTTTGTTATTCACAACAGAAGCACTTTACTATACCGTCGAAACCTGTATCTCGAACCGTTGGTAATAATTTTAACAATTTGTAAGAGGTCCATGCTGCGTAGGTATTGTCTGATTTGCATATTCTAAAGGCCAGTAAGCAACGAGTAGCTCGCTGGCGCTATGACAGACTATTAAATATCTTAAATGTCATGTATCTAAAGTATATTTTTTACGTCAGAAAAAGAGTGTGTCAGGTAATGTCAAGTTGCCAGCTAGCAACAGTGGCTCTAAGTCAAAATGCACTCCACGTGCGTCGAAGGCCACTCGCCGAGCGCATCCGCCACGACTGCACTAACCAGTATTATTAAAAAGAGGAAGAAATTGAAAACCAGAAAAAATATCATCATTTGACTTATATCAAATTGAGTATGTTGTGGGACAGTAGCTCTGGCGTAGTCGTGCTTCTGGGACGTACACCCTTTGATCCACCGCGGAGTAACTAACCTGCCCAAACCATCATCCACCACAATCAGGGGATTGAGCTCCGACCGTGGTGGAAGTATCCACTGTCGTACATTGTCCAAAATGTTTAAATCGTTTTGCCATTTGATATGCTGCTTGCATGTCTATTATAATCGGTCTTACTCTTACAAAAGCGGTAACTTTCGGAAAACATTTGAGTTCTAAAGCAGCAGCTTTAGAACTCAAATGTTTTCCGAAAGTTACCGCTTCGGGCTCGTGGGAATGTCCTGAGGTTCGAGGCTCACAACAGCCTCTAGAGATCATTACTACGTCAAAGCGAAGAAGACGAGCCTCCCTTTGTTCCCATCTGGAACAGCAATTACAGGGGGCAAAACTTTTCAAATATGTTCCCATAGTGTAAGCTGGCAATGCAGTTAATTCTGTAATCTGTGGTGATACAGAGCAGACAAAACGACAGACACTGGCTACGCAAAACTAGAATTTTGAGATTCAAAATTGATTGAATAATACCAAACGAAAATATACAGGAACTGGCTTGCTTAACCATGCTTGTATTTGCCGCGCTTTGACGCTGATGACGTTTAGTGATTTTGAAACAAGTCTAAACTTGATCGAGCGGCTCGCGCACCACCGTGTGGAGTTTATATCGGTACAAGCGGGCGCGGATTTGTCAGGCGTGGGCGGCGCCGCGGCCGCGACCAAACAGGTTGGCTCGCTCGCTGACCTAGCGCGCGCTCCCGCTTTTTTATTTCATCCATTTAACCACACAGGGCTGCTAAACGCATCAGTTAATGTTAGCATTTCCTTTTCTTCACCTTTTATTTTATTCACAGCTGCGTGGCACAGGAAATGTATTGTTGAAACACCAATGGCAGCCCGATTGTCCGAATGGCCGCTAGCTTGCATTGTGATAACGAACCAGTTCCCAAATATCTAGGCCAAGTGAAAGGCGATTCGATATCAAAATTGTGAACATGCGGAGTAGATATACGACGTGGCTCTGCAATTCTTATATCTTTCTTCTGAGTGGAAATATTATCGCGTTGTCGGTAGCCCTGAAGTAACTTCTAGTACAACTGGACGCTGTAGACGCAAAAGCAACAAAAACTAATCCCGCGCGGCTCCGCATATATCTTTGTATATGTATGTATAGTTGTTTGGGCTCTCGGCTTCTGGTTTTAAGACATGGCACCCTAAACAAATAAGTGACATGCAGCCAGGTAGCGCGCATTGTGCACTCAACTTAACATCTGTTAAATATTATCTGATATCTTTTATTATTGTCGTTGATCTTGTTTTTGTTACAACTATTAAATACTAATATTACTATGAACAATGGTTTTACAGGCTCCTTAATATTTAATTTTCACTTCTTTCTTAATTGTTGGCATTTCAAGCACGCTGATGTAAGTGCGATCACCGAGCTATACATATGTATATTCAATCTAGATATACCCATACTATCTTTCTCATATGCAACATTTTACCACATAGTTCATCGCTGAATACACACAATGCAATGTAGAAACAGGAAATACCATAGTTTGGTGCTAAGCCTGACTCATCGGGACAGTTCCAGGCTAAATTGCTAACCTATTTACGTTGGTTATGGTGCTTCTGCAGTAAGCAGTCGCCGTTAAGTCGATGCTTTCATTTTCTACATTCATGTGCACTATTTCAAACAGATGTAGCCGAGGACCTTCGCTTTGGAGAGTACTTGTAAGATTTATAGAGGCTGCATCTCAAGTGAACAGGTCTAGACTTAAAGCTATCTGTACAATGCAATTATGTATGTCCAATCTCTTAAGCAGGATGTCGTAAATTGGACACTTTACTCAGCTCTCAATTTGTGGTTTAACCACCGAATTAGGGCCCCAGTTTTTTGCTCAAAACCATATATATTTCATCTGTTGGAGTTGTTGTCTAAACGAGGGTTTGTTTTTTTTATTAGTGTGTTCATTTTGGTGGTCTAACTGCGCTATGCGAGCTTGGGACTTGGCTGCAGCAAAATAGTTGTTGTGAAACCTGTGTGTGAAGTTGTGAAATGTCAATGTTAACACTGCATACAGTGCAAACATGTTTCGATAGAAATAGAGGTTGCAGCGTGCACTCTATAACTGGCGTCTTGACTCTTGACCGATAACGGGGACAGGCTGACATTTAAATATAATAATGCGCATATGACGTGGATGTCAAGTGTTCATAGATAACTTTCTCCGATAACAATTGTGTGTACCTAAAGTTGGCAATATTTGAACAATTTTTGTACACAAATATTATAAAGAAGGATAAATAAATAAATAAGTAAATACCTTGGGACAATTTATTGGGATGATTTGATTGTTTGAAAATTGTTTGCTGAATTTCGAAAAGGATAAACGGATTTTATAAATTATTTCACCTATTAAGTTCCAGAGTAGCACTACCTATATTTTATCATTATTATATCCATGGAACCAAAATTTAACACCCACCCACTTATAATTTAGATGAAGTATTACTAAGCTCAAACGAGTGCAAATCCGTACGAGTAGACATCAAATTGTAATTATGACCATTTCAGTTTTTTACCGTTTAGTTTCCATTGGCGGCTTGCTAAGTTAAGTAAACATAAAACTTTTGTTAGGAAATTATGATTGTCTGTAGAGATATCGCTAGCGGAAACTAAAAACCAGTCTCGTATTATGTGTCGTAGAAATGTTAGAAACTGTTGGTGGGCGGTGTGCCGAGTATACGTAATTGAGAAAGTAAGCGAAATGGAAGGCGGGGTATTCTTGCGTGTCCGACTTAGTAAGTGGCATGCTGTAACTTAATTGTACGCACCGCATGAGAGTATTTACCATGCTTGTTCTAATGACAATGTGGACTTGTGGTGAGGAGTACTGGATTACGGTGATGTGACAAAATTTTCTAGCGTATCTTTATTGAGTTTTTTTTAGAATTGCAGCCATTGACAATATAGACGTAAAATTCAATCGCATGGAGCGCTTTCATGACGATTTGTTAATGTAAAATCAGCCACGATTCTTGACTCTTGTTCAGAAGTGCACGGACAAAGTTCAATGTACGACCACCATTTTGAAATTATTCATGCGACCCTCGGCCTGATGCATTGTGCTTCACCGTTTTCTGTATCTTACTCAATACATTATCATAATATAATATATTTAATTTCTCATTGTGCATTTCAAGCATTTTTATAGACATAATGGAACTGAATCAACCGGGCACTGTTAGCCAAATTAATCTTTGTCTAAATGATATTTAGTTTGGTCGATCAGATTTATATTATAGTCATAGTCATGCGTGCAATAAATTTTCCCTAGACACATTCTTTACACTAACGACGAGTCACTAGAAATTCTTACTTTCGCACGAGTCACGATATTGGCCACGCATACACATGCGTGCGTTTGTGCATTAAAAAAAGTTACCTTTTTAATCTTGTATTCAATTATTTTTATTTTATTTATAACGGGAATTGGATATAACATTATTGTTTTATCGCAAACTATGTTAGTTTAGTTAGAACTAATGCAATTAATGTCTTCTTTGTTCTGGACCGCGAGAAAATTATTACCTATCATTAGAAGACAGAACGTCATTGCAATATATATAATTACGAGGTAATGATACGTTTTGTTTGCTTTCTGTCATTATAATGGATTTAACTACCACACTTGAGGAAGTTTACCATGTATATACATACGAGTGTTTAAGGCCGCGTCGACTTTATAGTGTTGCATCTCGTGTTAGAATAGTTTCAAGACACGTTTGGGAAATTATAGGTTGAGTCCATGGACCATGAATCTAGCGTGATCTTCATTGTATGACAATAAAGAAGTATTTTTTTAAGATACAGCTGGGAAGTTTTGTTTTTTTTTATTAATAAAACATTAAATAAGCATCAGACCTTTACGCACGAGTGGAAGCATTTTGTATTATTGAATAGATTTTAAATTACAAAATGTATTATTGATCTCTCGGACTACTGTGTAACATAATCCTGTGAGTTGCTGAACGAATAATGGACTTTAATGAGGGGCTAATAAAGAACACCCTTAGGCTGCGGCAGGATCAAAGGCTGCGCCCGCGCAGCTCCCCAGTCACAAGCGATCAAAGCGCCGACACTATCGACCACTTGAACTATGCGAATGGATAGCATTCATTTACAAACACCGCTACTGGTATACGCTCCTCATTTAATAGCTCCAGAAAATGTGTCAGTGCACTTGGCAACTCTATGAGTTAAACCGAAAAGTGAAACAGATGTCTTGAACTAAAAAAAATACATTACCGATATCGTAAGCGTGTAGAGTGCAGGAGAACGAATATAAAGAATGCAATTTAAGAACAAACAATGTGTAAAACTCTTTAACAGAGCGCAGACTATTGCAAGCACGGGGATGCAAGGCAATCAATGCATGCGCAGACCGCATCCTCACAATGTATGTCAGCCATAAACGTAAATCAAAACGTCAGGTCGTGGCCACATCGCTCAGCGTATCGCTACCGGAATACGCGTCTCGAATTGCACAACTAATATGTTATTCCTAAGTAAATACTGGCTTTAACTAGCTTAGTATTTGTGAGTGAGATATTTGAAGTGTACACGCAAGTCTGTTCCCATGATCGTTAATATTCAAATTTAGACGGGACAGCAGCCGAAACAACGTTATAAATCTGGAACTACAATGAGATCGATAATACCAGCAATAAAGGCAAGTAACGGCCGGAACGGTAGCTAAATATCGTAAAGAACAATGATTCTTTTGTGAGCGACTCATTGTTCCAAGATGTCTTCCATTGTTGATAAAGATCAAACTAGTCGAATCGACTTAAACATCGGTTTAACAAAGGTAAACACGATTCGAGGTATTGTGCAAAGTGACCTAAGGTCATCCCAAATAGGCTGACCTCTGGACCGATTTTGGGAGCGCAGCTTCCCTCGCTCCTCTCACAATGTGCTGTACAAAGGACGGCATCACCGCGAGGGGTGATGCTGCTAAGTATTACACTGACAATGGATACAAAGAGTGGTGTGTGTTTACCCATGAATATGTGGAATATAATACATAATAGCCGGTGCTATGCTAATAGCGAGCATAACAGGTTCAAATAGTTTTTTCTCAAGATAAGTCTACGTGTATAACGAATTCGCGTTTGGAGTTAAATCGTGCATGTTTGGGGTCCTATGAATTGTTGCACGTTGTAATCTCGTTCTTTAAATGGACTATTTAGATGTTTCTGCTAGCGTTATGGCGAACCATTGTTAGGTAAATTAATGTAATTAACATGCGGAGCGTTTAAAGGATCGCGACGCGGTCGTTTGGACCGAGCAATAAACTAATTGGTTTCCCGACTGTGTGACCCTGTTTTCGTAAGTAATTTGAATTTATTTTACTTTACAAGTTACCATTTCCATATGTTGACATAATTTTTTTTAGTTTAATTAACAGTGACATAATTCACTCAGATCTTTATAATTAAAAGTTAGTAGACCGCACACCATTTGGAAGATGAGCCTATTTGGGCAATTATAATCGGTGTAATGGGTTAGAAGTCCGGGTCGCCAGTTCGCCAGCTGCCTGCCGCATATGGCCTGGATAAGCTGCTCCACTCCACCTATTGGATTACGCCACTTACGCACTCAAGTTACTAGTTTAGTTTCCTTCTTCGTCCATAGTTTTTCTAACTGGTATTGCTCAATGAGCTCTTGACATTGCATTATGCACAAAGTGCTAAAATATTGCACCTTATCTTAAGTGTTCTGCGGCGGTTGTATGCGTGTTAGGCGGGATTTTAATGTGTGCTTTATGTATCTATTAGTGCGGTCAGAATGCATCCGAACGTGAACGAAAAAAATTAATGTGCGTCGATAGAATCGTGTGTCAGCCATCAGACCACCCATGCAGGCGGGAGTGATCTATTTCCACGGGACTCGTAAAGAACCTTATCGGGACAAGTTGTATACATCACGACATTCTAATTAGCTTTATTACTACTAACGATACTAAACGATTGTGAGGCAACGTTGGAAGGGAATAAACCTCATAAATCATAACTTTTAAGGTGTCCCATAAAACTGAAACAAGATAGAGTGACTTGGACGACAAAATGGATCTTTTCGTAATTTTACGACATTATTATACAGGGTTCGAAGGTAAAATTTTACTAACGAGCTTTTACGACCAAACGAGCGTTTGGTTTGGACAAACTCCACATTTTAAAACGTGTGAAAGTAAAACATTGAAAGGGTTTGTCACTAGCAATAAAAGCGTAATAATGGGTGACCGGCGGGGTCAGCTCGTAAAAGCGATTGGTCAAGCATTGACGGATCAAGTAATAATTATAGTCTTAGAAAACTTTGAGTGTAGGTCAGCGTTGGCTTGGGAAAGGAAATGCGAGACAGGACTGCATCGGTAGCTTTTTATTATCTGTGATTTTTTTCTGTTGAATAAGCGAATAAAATTACTTGTGAATTTTTATGCGTTTTATTTATTTATATCCATTTTAATCAATAACATATGGAATGAAACGAAATGTCAGAAATCGCCAGTAACTTAACAGAATAACCCAGTAGAGGTCACAAATGTTGTATTGGATTACATAACTGCGCTACAAAGCTAACTGTACACACGCAGGCAATACTCGAAATGTGCGCTGGCTGAGTGAACTGTCAATGAGTAACGTAACGGCTTGTAGTTTTCTTATGCATGTGTGCCAAGTTACATTACAATGGACAGTTAACTAGATACAGCTCGACAGCATTATTGAGACAACTGTAGCACAAGAAGGGGTGAAGATAGTCGAAGAAATCTATTTTGATTCCGACATCATTGGCATCTTGTATACAAACGAAGAGGTAACTCGCGTAATACACCGCGTTATTCCCCTTAATACTGAAAGTAATGGCATTTGAAACAAGAGACCAACCGCTTGTGCAGCAATAATTATCGCAGGCCTTATTAATTAGTCCAAGGTTCGCTCAACGTTAGCATTAATCAGGCTTAACGATTAATTAGAGTTCCCTTTAGATTACATTTTATTCTAAAACGTGTAATACACATATATCACTTGAACGATATTAATAATCACCACGAAATCCGTGGGAATAGGGCAGCGCCGAACGGGTCCTCCGCGCCCCCAATCATATGCAAATTCCATACGAAACTGATTTCGACTAGTATTAGCGGGATGAAACTGGATTTTATCAAAATATCTATTTGCCTCACCGATTTGCATTTTGTAATTAATTTCACAAGGTGCAGCTCTTAGTGTTTGAATTGTAGAGATTTGTATGGGAAAGTACAACGAAGATGAATAAAATTAAAAAATTCGATAAGTTGAGATGCAAAACAAAGGGTCAAATTTCACACGTGTGAAACGTAATACAGAACTTAGTAACGGGCTTTAGAACCCATAAAGCACACATACTGTGTACGAATTTGTAACAATCCAAACACAATACCGATCCGCTTGAATTCATTTCAACAGCGATTAAGTTAATTTCTGTAATTGTTTTAAAATTTACATTTCAAAGATTGCTTTTGGGACCCAAGACAAAAGGTGTTACTGTATTTATTTTCAGTCTTTTGTTTTGTTTTGAGGTGATTTCTTTTGATATTTGTCACAAGGTTATGCGATAACAGTCGCCAAGTGCCGATAGTCACGGCAAGAGCATAATATTTATAATGATATGCTACTCATATGTTATTCATTACACAATTATTGTTTTCATTAAATTCTTAGCTTAAAATTATTCAGTTTTTAAATGTTTGTTCCGGCGTGTAACTGTTGTAAATCCTTTACCATCATCACTCATAGCTTTAATTTATCAAATATAGACGGCATCCCATCTCGTCAAAAACAAATAAACTCCATATTAATTCAAGCTCTTTCACGCGTTAAGAAACGGTTAAATTAAATAAGCGATTATATTCATATTAAAAACCTATTCTTAATTGATTGCTTTTCCTAGAGACCAAATAAAACGGTCCAGTGAACTGTAAAACAAAACAAAACAAGGACAAAATCATAACCTAACGTAGCGTGACCTCTAGTGGTTCTCACAAATTAAATCACCGAATTTGTAGCCCTTAACTATAGAGGGTGCGTACTCCGGACTATTAATTAGAATAACACGGAATATACTTTAACGTCCAGGTTACTTATGGGAACTATGAATTCACTTTCATGATAATCAAAAATAGAATTTAAAAAATCTAATCTTGCTTGCTTATGATCAAAATCGTATAATTTAAGTTCATTTGCAAAACGACTTGTTTGATCTCAGTGAGTAGTTTTGAAGAAAAACGTTAAGCATACAATTGAATTGGGTCTCATAGCATTGAATGCTAAATAGCATTAAAGTGAATAAGAATCCATTATGTTTCATTAAGCAAGCGCAACAAAACTAACAAGAAAACTAACAATATTAGCATTGCGCTCTCATCGCATGATGAAATCTTATGCGTAGACTGCATGGCGGCTTTAACAATTGTATAAATAACTAATTTCGTAATAAGTTTGTTATGATCATATCAGCTTATTGAGGCACTGAACCTCGTAAATAAATCAACCCCAATACCTGTGCCTGCTGCATCAGAGGCTGAACATAATTAAAGACGTATAACAAACGTTAATGTGTACAAAGACCTTTTGGCTGATTCATCCATTTTCAATGTATCCCCATTCCCTTTATATTGAAACTTGCACAATTTCTATTGTACGCCGCTATTCTTATTCTTATAAGGGTTGTTGTAATCTCGGTCTTTGACCCCTTGTCCTAATTAATGGTTGCAAAAGTGCGAGATAGTATATCAAGTGTTTGGCAGACTGTGTGTCTGCACTCTCGTACTGTTAACGTGTTTGTATATCTTTATCAGCAATTTTTTATTTGATTATGCTTACGCAATTTCTATATCTACTTCGTTTCGTCCAGTTGTTATATTATTTTCATAATTTCCTTTTCGTTTTAGCTATAAGGCTCACTTCATCACTGCTGCGGGCACGAATCAAAGGATTTCTTAGATGGTTATATTATTCTCATCACCAAAACTGTATCCTTGTCGGTAAAATTAACTATGCAAGCACGTGCTCATTGTTTACCAGGATCTGTCTGTATGTCTGTTTGTTTGTATGTGCATACGGCCGTTACACCAGGACCTACCGCACACTCATCTACTTTGGGAAAAGCCGCTTCCCCGATCTTCGTTACAAGAATATTCAGTTTTAATGTTCTTTACGACGCCGTTCGCATTTGCTTTATGATAATGCAGACAGACGTCATTGTTTCATGTTTGATTTCGTAAAGTTTATTTAGGCCCTATTATTAACATTTCGAGAGATCCGAATTATGTGTCAATAAAACGTTCGGGTTCTATTCTCAACGTCTCCGTTCCACGTTTGTACTCGTTTATGATGTTCAGTGTGAAATTCTTCTGTTTAATTTACAGATAAGTTTATTTCCCTTGTTTTTCATTGTTATTGAATGTTAAATTCTGCTAAGTCACAGCAATTTTCTAGCTCATGCTAACCCTTGTCGTGACCACGGTAATATATCATCCTGCCTATTATAAACTCAATTAAATCTCATTAACATAACCCTTATAGGCGAAATAGGGCGTTCTATTCTCTCTTCTTAGACATGTCACCACCTTTGTCCCTTCGTAACCCACTCCCATTGAACTGGACAACTTAGGGCAACAATGGTAACATTTTGACCCTCAATGGCCATGAGACCGGCGCTATTTGTGTATTTTGAGCAATAAACAGTGCATTTTATGCGATTGTGAGCTGTTTTTTCTTCCAAATTTGAATTTGAATGCAATTGTCCGTTGCGTGAGCTCGTGGACTGCATTTTGCAGGTACCGTTGATGCATAATCATTAGAAATTATCGAAGCGAGAGTAACTCGTATTGCTCTCGTCTTGCATGGGAATTAATGCTCGCAGATCGTGTTTGGCGGGAAAAGTGACGTTCCATGTGACAACTAGTGACGTATAGATTTTTTTATCCAACACGAGGCGGTCGTTTGTAACGAAATCCAAGGCGTTTACATGAAATGCGTTCTGAGGTTTTATGGATAATTTATTTTCTCTATAATGATTAATGTTTGTGACCCAACATACAGAGAACGTGTCTCCATGTTGAGAACCCGAATAAGGGACAAAGCGCATCTAACGCTTGTATAACACCTAATCCTCTTTGGGAGTGCCTGAGTCCGCATTGTGGGATTTGAAAAGACACGAACCAAAGACGGCGACATAAAGTTCGTTAAGAGACCTTTTGTTGGAAGTTTTGGCTGTAGACATGTATGAGGCGTAACATGTTGAAGAAAAATAAACTCAAGCCTTTGATATTCCAAGCATACTCCACATATGCAACGTGGAGACTAAACCAAACAATAACAAACGCATCAGGACTTTGGATTAGACGCACACACCTACATACATAGTACTTACACAAAAAATATAACAAACAGATATATAATAATTTTCATTCCTTTTCTGTGCGTACGCGCATCCTATCTGTTGCACTCGCACGCGTTAAGTTGTCTTGCTCCCTCGGTCGTTGACCGCGCATCTCTGACGAGATTGCATCTAGTGGCTATGCAGCTTCCCCCAGATAGATGCATCACAACTTCTGACCAATTAAAACATAATTTTGTAATCGTTACCTTTATTGTATCGATCAATAGTAGTCATTAAAATTTTCAGTGGCAAAAATTTCAGCACAAAATAAATATCGTTGAAAAATTCGTTTGATTAAGGGTGACCCAGTTAGCGTAGATAAGAAAAATACGACGCAATTCACAGTTACGCGTAAAACAATACCGACTTATCCTGAACGGCTGAAGCGCGGCATTCAACTGACCGTTGGATCAACAGATTCGAATTTTACCAGAAAAAAAAGCACATAAACCTTGTAGTAGTTTATTTATGACGTAGTACAAAATTTCCAATAAGAAGAGAGATGTTTTTTTCCACAGCAGTGCCTCGTAACGCTTGTTGAAAAAACCAAAACAATTTTTTGTGCCGGTTCCAAAATCGTTTTACGAGCGTCCTCACATAGTAAACGAGCGGGACGGCCGCTCTCCGTCTCCCTCCATCTCTGGAGTGGAAAAGGAACCTGACACTTTAGTAATGATAATAGGCCCTTTGTAAGGATTCTAAGAACATGTTGCGTTGGCGTGATAGCCCGTCTAATAAGACGCCAATAGAGACAGTAATTGCGATACTTGGGAAAGAACCAAGCAAATGTTCCACTTTCGTGTCGCATTGTAACTGAAGCTCAATCAAGTATTGCATCAATTTGTTCATAAACCCGCTATTAGGCTGATACAACAAAACCTACGCAGAGGCAATAGAACCGTATATATTATTTAAACTAGTTTCTTATACAACATTGGGAAAGGTCCAGGCTTAACAAGCGCGTGTGTATTTTAAAAACAAAAGACTACATTAAACCAGTAAAACATGGTTCCGCAGATAATTCTTGTTAGCAAGTATTTGTTACATAACCCTACAAATGAAGGAAGGTCCTTATCGCCGGGTTTTTTCTTAAATGAGGTTAATGGAGCAAAAAAATATTAGTGAAGGCCTTTGGTAGTAATAGTAACCCAGTTGGACGGGTCTAGATAGCCCTTGATCTGTTTATCAGGGCGTTTTGGATAAGAACAAAACGACCAGCAAAAAACACTCCCGAGTGATTCTGCTTTATGAGCTTTGGGATTTGGATAAAGCTCTTAAGCTTTTACATAAGCATTTAAACCTTTTTTAAAACTGACGTTTGCTTAGCAATTAACCTGGACAGGTCTTCTGTGAAGTGGTTTTCGGGAAATTATATAATTATATTAAAAATAATTGAAATAGAATCAGTAGAAGGAGAGGATAGAGTTCTCTTGACGTTCCCAAAATCGAGTGTTCGATTGTTTTTATCTAAGTTATTAGAACATGGTTTTCCTCAGCCTCTTCGTTTTCGTATTTTTCTAACTGTTCGCTCAAATGAACTAATGAAACATGCCTTTCTTTATCTTTATAAAGACAACTTTAAAGAAGCAATATTTTATCTGCGATTAAATAAAACTTAAACAAAATAAGGCTTGTAAATGTTATATAGAAATGCAGTACCTAACTAATACCAATCTATCTTGCGAGTACACAGTCGTGACAAATTTCGCAAGCGATTTGCAACAGACAAATTCACATCCCACGAACAGTATTACGTCTGCTAAAGGTACTGTTGTAGAGATAATTTCAGTTCTTATCGAGATATATTAACTACCTGTATCCTACGGTTCCACGTGCTTCAAATTGGTTTTAATTGGTGGTTTTTTTCTGGGAAGAGCCGTGGTGGCCGAGTGGTTCGAGGAATTGCCTGCGACGCAAAGGTCGCAAGTTTGAATCCAGACTGTATCAATGAGTTTTTCTGAACTTAAGTACAGTGATTAGTCACACCACGAGCTGAACGGTGAAGGAAAACATCGAGAGGAAACCTGCATACGTCTGAGAAGAAATTCAAAGGATGGACTCGCCATCTGTCACTTTGGCACCTAATATACCTCTGGCGGAAAGTGGGTGTGTGGGTATTACCTATAGACCTCTGCCTACCCCTTCGGGGACCCTTGTGGGAAGGCGTGAGGATATATTATGTATTATCCTTACTAATATTATAAATGTGAATGTAAGTTTGTTTGTTACGCTTTCACGTAAATACTACTTAAACGATCATCATAAAACTTTGTACACATATTCTTGGAGGTGTTAGAAGTAACATAGGATACTTTTTATTAAAAAAATAAATCATTTTTACGACAGAAAAAATGCCGTTTTACAAAAATGGTGATGGCTTATATCCAGGATTAAGACATAGAATACATTTGAATCCCGAAAGATTCAAAGCTCTAATATGATAAAGGCAAAAATATGTATGTTGCTCTTTCCACGCGGGCGAAGCCGCGGGCATAAGCTAGTTATATTATATATTATAATTTTTCTGGGGTAAAACCTATGATTACTATTTACCAAAAAGATAGACCATCACATTTAATCCAATTTCGTTCAGGTGTTCTGGCGTGATTGAGTCTAATTGCTCTGGTTATTGTTATTTGAGTGTAATAAACATTTTTTTTTACATTTTGTTCTTACTTCTCTCACGCAAACTATTACTCTTTCTCACACTCCTGTATTGAAAAGCAAACATCCGAAAACTAAAACACTCTAATTAGTCGAAAAAAGAGGTACGGACACAGTGTGGAAATTAAATAAACGTTATATTTTGAATTGGTTACGTAAACTGTGAAATGCTTAGTAGCTATTCAGTAAAATAAAGCTTACGGAGTTGCGAGTCAATAGTCGTGGTTGTCTAAACGATCCTTTTTTGGAACCCTCTTTTACTTGATTTTAATTTACGTTCATTATTTTCGAATCACGTAACTCAAGAATAGATTTAATAATGCTTTTTTAAATTATGAAATACCAAACGCCCCGTACCTATTGAGTTGTGTCTATAAATTACGAGGTAAAACGATTTAGAAAATTGTTTTATTGCCATTGATTTATTCAAATTCATAATATTACCGAGACGGGCTGAGATTTAACGGATGAATATTCGAGACTATAATTTGTTCCAAATTATACATGACAGACCGGCCATTCGATGGACATTGATGATGTCTTGCATTGGCTACAGAGACAGCACATATTTTAAAGAAAAATTCTGACTTATATTTTAAATCTTACCCTACTCCACAAACGTTCGGCAATATGTCGTTAGATAATTTCCAGCTTAGCAAAAGCTTACCTGAAATTAAAAACTCTAATTAGCCACATAGAAGTCAATGCGAAAAAATATAATATATTGAAGAACATATCGTTCCCACACGCCATCCTGATTACAAACAACCGCGTATCTTTTTTTCAAAGTTCCATTTAAAATATCCCACGTATTGCCGGCAATTACTCGCCAGGACAAAATGACCCCGTATTAAAGTAATGGCTGCAGCGGGTTAGATGCAATCAAGAGTAGTTAGATTTCTAATCCCGAACTGGTTTGAGTGGGCAGTGGGCCACTGTAATTATTTATGAGTTTGTAGGCCGCGTCGCGTGATGTTATGCATGTACCTTTGTTCCAGATTTTGGAACTCACCTTTGACAATTTGAAGATGTTGGAACTATTTTCATAATTTTTATTGTACCATGTTTTAAAAAGCATAATTATTATCACTCGATTAGAATTTAGATTAGTAAGAATTCATTATAAGTGTACAATGTATACTAGATGGGTTTATCATCTTTTTCATTTATGTCTGTTTGTCGTGATATTATTGGATCACATTTAAATTTTTTTCAAGAACAGAGTACAATTCGTGCTTCAAATGCATAGGCGGAACGAAATTTATGATTTTATGCTAACCTGAGAACACCGAGATTCATCACGTAGACTTTCGAGTCATAAATTCGTCGTAGTTAATGACACGTCATAAATAAATTTAAATCGCTATGTACCATTACACGGCCGGTTAGCATAACAACATAATAGTAAAAGAGGCGAGGCCCTATATGAACAAGTGTTTGATTCTTAATCAATTAGCAATTATATAGGTACCTAATATTAATACACGGAGATTTGGATCAACATACCATATGTGTGTATTATGAATTAACTATGTTCATTTTGTGAACACTACATACTGGATTTATTTTTTTTATGAAGGTATAAGTATATACTAATACTAGCTGTGCCCGCGAGGAATAGTGACTTTGGGCAGCATTTTTTGGTTTATTTTGGATATGTTAAGCTTACCACAATATATTTGTGAAAACCACATCTAAATCGGATAAGCCGCTTCTGAGATTAGCGTGTACAAATAGCATAGACAAATAGATAAACAGACCAAAATTCTAACCTCTTATACTAGTGTTTACCTCTTATATCTTATATGTACAGACAGCAATCCGTTATATTTTTATTATAGGCATTGATTATAAAGAAGTAAAGATTGACAGGAGATTGTTAGGTAGGTTTGGACATGACATGACAGGAAAGGATGAGTGACGAATGGTTGAGCTATCGGACAAGAAAGATGGGAACGTAAAGAGTACACGAAACCAGTGACGATTACGAAAAGGCTCGCAAGTGTACAGGAATGGCCGACCCCTTGAGGGACTAGGGTATTGATATGAATCACTGTGGAGAACGTAACATTTGTAATAGCTTGGTTGTGGTTAAACTATAATAATAGAACTGTACTTCTCTCTAGTAAATTAAGAAAATTGCAGTGTGCCAATATTATTTGGCCATTTGAAAAAAATGAGTTCAATGACTCGCGTGGTTCCTCTACGTTCGCTTACGTTATATCAGCGCCAAGTGCGACGAACTGAATGTTTGTAAACTAAAACTATTTTGTGACTATTTCGCTAGCTTTTTGTTCGGGCGCGACAGTTTTCCTGATCGCAAATGTCGTAAACTGGTCATAAATTACGTGGATATTTTGAAGACGCAACGGCACAATGTGTACGTAGCTATGAAACATGACGATTTAATTATTTTAATATATTGTTTACCTGTAATTTCAAACTCAATTTATTAAGGTAAATAGTGTGTTATTATAATATTAATTATTAACAGTATCGTTTCAAAATTATTTATAAAGAAAACAATTCGGAATATAAGGCTGGGAACGTCAACAGTGTCTACTCGAAACCAGTGAGCATGTATGAAGAAAATGTTGAATGTGGATGAAAAAAATTAAAGCCGTGGTGGCCGAGTGCTTCGAGTAGTTGCCTACAACACAAAGATCGCAAGTTCGAATCCGGACTGTACCAATGAGTTTTCTGAGCTTAAGTACAGTGATTAGTCCACAGGACGGTCGCTGCCCAGGGTTAAACATGTAATTCGTAAACTTTTTATTTTTAGAAATTAAGTTATTATTATTATTGTTTATTTAGATACAAGTTGCCTTAGTTACTCCTTATAAGATTAGCTCGAGCTCGTTATGAGTCCCGTCGAAATAAGTCCAGCCGATGCCGATAGTACGCACCATATTTCATAAGCATTATATAAAAACACTGTTATTATGATATCACAAGAGGACACTTCAATTGTATTTATGAGCACAGAAGATAAATAAAACGTTGACGTTAGTCGCAGACAACAACATAATAACAGGTAACCTAACGACTATGAATAAATTATACGGCCAGACATGTTACTGTAACAGTGAATCTTTCATAGGCTTATCTATGGTAATGCAGTTGGTGAAAATATTTTTATCAATGTAACACGTGCGCGTGCGCATCAATCTACCGTCCCTACTGTTTGTATAGGTGTATGTTTACTAAAACCGATAGCTTATGCTCGGGCAAACATTACTGATGTGATTAAGATTATTACAAGTAGGTACGTACCTATCTCATAATGTTATTTAAAGTCATTTCAAGTTTATATAAATCGTAGATAACTAAAATGTGAGCCGCGGTGGCTGAGTAGTTCGAGATGCCTGCAACTCAAAGATTACAAGTTCCAATCCCAACTGTATCAATGAGGTTTTTTTTTAACTTAAGTAAAGTAAAGATTAGACAACCCCACCAACATAACGGTTCAAGAAATCTTCTAGATATATTGCCCTTAAATAGATACATTTCGTTTTAATATATCCCGTAGGATAAAGAAATAATCTGACTAAAATATGCTTATAGGTTTTACGTGCATACTCCCTGCATCAACCGATAATCGTCATTCGTCAAAATCTACATGGACGCGAACGAAACCGCGGGCAAAAGATAGTATAAAATAAATGCAAAACGCAAGTCCCCTGCAACGAATTCAAATTAGTTGTGCTTATTCTGCAATAGCTAAGTAAGTGGTTTAGCATTAACTTAGGGAAACTCGAAACCTATGTAATAGGTGCTGTAGGTACTTCAGAGTTCGTTAACCTCCGCCTTCATACGTTGTTTTGATGTAATTAAACCGTTCTAATTCAGTATTTCAGCTTAGTTTCCGGTTTTAAATTAGCCATTTTGATAACATAAACCGTAAAGGCGAGGAAATACATAGAGACTGTGTTAATTTACAGAGGGATTAATAACCAAGCGTGACTTATGCTACTTACTCAATGTAAACATGCAATTTGATTAAGTATTTTTGAAAATCGAATTGTGTTCGAATCGAACGCTCCACCGTTACGCAATCAAGGAAGTCGGTGCAAGGTAAACAACAATACGCATCGAACACAAAATGTTTGTTGACAGTACGCACGCTCATGCGCCATTTGAATTTAGAATGGGTTCGCAAGGCGTTTGTCATGGAGCCGTACCGTTAATTTGTGCTACCCGCGCGGTCAAACTAGGCTCGGCGTACACGTTGCGTCATATTGGGATGCGAGAGTTGTGTGTTCCTGAATGTCTTTTGCCGCTCGCTTGTGACGTCAAGAATTCTGTTATGTCACATTCAGTACAATTATTTATTTTAATTTCCGTAATGCGTACAATAGCAAGGTGTTAACTCAACTTGAACAATGTTTTAGCTAAGTAAACTTTAATCAAAGAAATATCTATTCATAGTGTGTCACTGTGTGCGTGTTGTTATGGTACGTTCAATAACACCGGTGGCGTCGGGTCGACGAACTTGATGCGCCGGCGGCGGCGTCGCTTTGCACACTGGGGTTGCAGAGAGCTGTGCCAATCTGGTGTTATAGTTCTAATTTTTAAAGCACTACCGGGGGGTAATTAGGTATTTATATGGATTACCAGTGCACTTTATGCATACAGGCGGCTAATTCCTGACAGAAAACCATATATTAACGCAGTCAAGTACTTAATGCACATTAATAAACCATAAATACGTCTTAAAATATTCGTTTAATTTGCAGTTCCGTGAATTTTATGTTCTGAACGTTTTTCGAGCAAAAGTTCAAAGAACGGACAAGGACTAAAATACTCTTCAAATTAGTATAGATTAAACGCAAAAGTAACTTTGTACTAAAACCAACTTCAAACTAATCCAAGTATATCTCCCCATAGAGTTCAAGTGTCACATCACTATACGTGTCTTCCTCACTTAAGGCCAATTTCTTATGACCTATGCCCTACAGTTACGGTCGAAATAAGGTTAAATAGCAATAAAGGCACTAAGCAAGGTCTATTTAGACCCAAGCAGTCATGGTCATCGTTATTAAGGCCAAAGTAAACCCTACAGGGCCTCAAGACCTAACGGCATTTTTGCTCTGCGTTCCGTAATAGTAGGCACCGCGTTTTCGCGAGTTTTTTGTATAAAATAACGGTTGGTATGTTATACCAAAGCCGTATACTCTGTGGAATTACTTTATATTATTTTATGCAATTAAAAGTTGCAGATTTGGAACGTAACATTTTTTAAGCCTCGGAAAATGGACTTAAATGTCGGTTTATTTTCGCGGTATTCATTACTAATTCGAAATAAACAAGTTGGAAAATACCTACTACACAAATGTGTTCTGTTAATTCCATCGGGGTTCATACATTATGCAGTTACAGGTTAGTATATATTGCATAATTGGATAACTAAGTTTCCCAATGGTACAACCGTTTTTTTTTTATATCTTCCATTATTTGTCAATCGTATAATCACTATAAATATTCATATTTGCCTCTCGAATGAGTTCGTTCACACACAATTAGCTCCATTATACAATTCCATTCAGGATGCATCAAAATACAAACAAATTTTAAATTCAAATTGTAATTCTATATCGGTAATTCTTATCTACAAGAATGAAGTGAAATATGATTTTTTCAACAATGCATTATTTTTATTGTATGTGGCGGGCAACACTGACTGAGTTCAAGTGAAAAGGTGGCTCGCTCCTCTACCTTTTAGAGACGCTGATTTTCTATGGGTCATTCGTTTTCTTTTTTAAATACTTACGAGTTGAGCAATCAATCTTATAAGCTTTAAAATAGTGTCAACTGTCACCTTTGGAACTGTCATTTCCAAAGGTTATGCCAGAAAGGCTTTAGAAAATACTTTTAATATTTTTATTTGTTTACTGACTCAGACTTAGTGTGTATACGTATTTCAGCTTTCTTTATAATATGAGGTTGTAGATGTTGGTTTACAATAACCCAAAATGTTATTCAGTAGTGCGCGACAAAAGATATATTTTGAAACATCTAATACTTAGGTATTTTGTTTAATACATTTTTGTTGATAAAAACGGTGTGTTTATTAATGAAACTCAATCATTAGGCCAACATAATATATTTGCATTGACACAAAAAAATTTGTAAAAGAATCTGTAGTATGAAAGCAAAGTTACGTTATTTGAATAATGCAGGGAATCAGATTAAATTCTCGAGGTATAATAGTCAATCGTACACAATAAACAAAGGTGTGAAACTTGAAATGGACATAGCATTTAAATCTTATTCAGTTGCACTCACGAATCGAATAAGGAATTAACATCACAATTTAGAATTTACATAATTTCCCATTCATCGGAATCTATCCATCATTTCGGGGTTGATGGATGCTGTCTTACGGTACATTTGTGACAGTTGAATTGGTGCAAATAAAGAAATGAGATAATGACATGAACTATGCCCAAAGGTACAGTTCACACATGCACTTAGCCGTTGGGTCGAAGGGTCGATGGTATCTCTTGACCCCACAAATTCTTACAAGTCCCATTCGACATTTTAAGGGACATATTTACCCACCTACGCTGCTGGTGAAATCGTTGCCTATTCATAGGAACGACTAGTTCTGTCCGTAGATCTGGTAGGCTCATGCTCAAATATACATGAGCAAACATTTTGAAATTCAAAAGCTTGTCCGTATTTTGAAGATCTGTTTTCTTTGTTTGCCGAGAAACAATTTAAAATGTCAACGATCTGACTGTTTGGATTTGTTTAAGGTAGAATTTCACCGTGATTTAGTAAGTTAGAAAATATTGGGTTCAGTCCGCCTATCGTATATATTTTTACTCTTGTATTAAAAAGTATTATTAAGAAATGTATATAATAGGTGTCAAATGCGGCCGCGCCTCGAGTGGCCCGATTGTGCTTATTCAAATCGAACTTATCGCCAGGAATAACTAATGTGTTGATGTCGTTTGATTTATTTGTACGCGGACATTTGTCCGAATAATGATGCGATACATCACTTCACGCCCCTCCCATGTTGGACGACAATCCGAGATTACCATAATGATGATCTCGGGATTGGTAGTGATATTTCAGTTCCCACGTACTTGTGGCAAAGGAACTTCGAGTATAACCCATAAAATGTTATCTTACTGGCCCAAGGCGAAGGCACTTATCTACAAAGCGTTGAACTATGAATTTTCAAGTTGAATATTTTAGGCGAGTTTTGTATGTGAAGTGCTTGAGTATTCAAGAGGATTCTTGAGAATAATATTAACACCACGGTGACCACAGCACTATTCCGGGTGAAATTTGTCACTTATAGACGAATCTGACTCTCGTTGAAATACTGTATCTGAATGAATATGAAGTCTCCATAGAATGCAACTTTAAATACGGTTGCTAGGAAATAAAAAAGGTTTAATTATCCGCTCACTCAAAGCCTAGGGTTTCTCTTTATATGTGTAATATTCGGCGATGGGACAGAAACTATTCCGATTAATGTTGTTATCGAGCTGTCATCATACCAGCAATAATAAATAGAACCGCGTCAATTCCAGCTAAAAATATTAATCAACTTTCATCTGACATTCGAGTTTACTGCACCTTTACGATATTAACGTTTTTTTTCTGTCCTAATGGATTGTACTTCCATTATTACACAGACAGCTGTCAGGCAATGAAAAAATAAATCTAACGCGTTCCCAAATTGAAATTGACGCGTTCCATTTAAAACAATAATGAAGCTCGACGCCGAATTGAAAATAATGAAATTTGATTGACCGCTATTGTTTGTGCAATAGTGGAATCGCGTTGGCATTGATCGCTTGCAATGCGTTCTACCTATTGTATTTTACTCCATTTTAACACGTGTATTATATTAACTGTTTCCCTGTGTTGGGATTGTGAAGTCATCTTCAGGCAATATTACAAAATGACTATATGATTTTATTGACATCATAAACATTAATTGTTTACATAAACTTCGTTCGTTATTTAAATTTTATGATAAAAATATGATTTCGCATAATAAATGGCGTCCATAAGGTCGCATTCACACGGGGTCAAAAGCCCTAATTATTTATTGATCCGGTGCAAAATGTTAAATGTGTGTGTAAAAAACACCCCTTGTATTGTTTAAGCTGGGGTCGGTCGCACATCAATTGGTAATACATACTATCTGTAATGTAACAGATGGCCGATTAGTTAAAGGCATAAACTTAGACTAATTAGCTCTACATATTACAAAACATTAAATTTTTTACATTATTTTAAGATTTTTAAATTATTATATTGATTTGAATAAAAAGGATTAAGTAATGAAAAAAAATTAAAGGATATTAAGTACCATTTTAATTTCTAATTAAGAAAAAGAAGAACATTTTGAATTTCGAATCATACGAATTGAGTATTCCACAGATGCAGTATGTTTTCAAAATTATATGTTTATCAATATTCTCATGACAGGGGTTCGATAATAACGATTAAATTGAATTTCACAATAAGGGAAGTCTGTTCACAAATCGATAGCATTCGATATTACAAGTTCGGGGTAGATAATTATTTCATTGCCCATGGTTTTCCCATGAGTAGTGAGAAAGCACACGTGTTTGTTTATAGGGATTGTTATCGATAGCAGGCATATAATTATAGTTTCGATCACGATACATTTACGTATTAAATAGAAATTGTATTTAACATTACACCCCGTCAAATTCTAACTATGTAGTTTCGTAAATGCGCAAATGTTTCGTTAGATATGGTACTTTTGGACATGGATTATTTTAAATATTTTAACTACAGATGCTAAATGATAAATAAACAGACCCCCTAGTCTATGGTATGGCAATGTCATTAGTTGCGGAAAAAGTTATTTCATCACCATACAATGGGATAGTGTGAGCGTGAATAGAAACGGATTTTTTCTACGGAAGCTGTTCTACGCAAATTTTTCTTTTATTTATTGGAAAACCGCTTGGAAAACATTATACTTAGCATGCCATAAATAATGAAGTATTAAGAAAAACACTATTATAAGTTTTCATACGTCTATATAGGTAACAAAAAAGGTGAAAAATAGGTTGTTAGCCAAGAAAGCTATTGGAGTTGACAGCCTTAAATCCTGGTTTTTATTGTGGTCTATTTGAAAGGAAAAAGTTTCTAAGGTCACTTTCACTGAATTCCATCAGGAATGTCGGAGGTTTACGGTCGCCGAGAGATTCCCACATAAAAACCCCTGCTACTTTGTCCGGAACAGATTGATCAGCTGATTCGAATGACCAATTATTTACATAGGGTAGGTAAGGGTGGGAAAAACTGGAGGAAGTTGTCAAGCTTTGGAGAGATGGCAAGATTAACTGACCTTCCTAAGAAGGCTGAACTGCTAATATTTCACTTGCGAAAGTATTTATATATATAATATAAAGGATATATAGGAAAGAAGGATATATAATATATTTTATATAGGATGTTCGTTCCTAGTTCACGTAAAAACTACTGAACAAAATTAGATGATATTTGGTACAGACATAGATTATTAGCTGGATTACCACGATTTATTTCCGAAACTATATCAAGGAAGTCTAATTTAAGACGAGTGAACCCGTAGGCTAATATACACCTAATAAATATTTCATCACGCCGAGTCTCTCATTGGTTAGGCAGAGAGAGTTTCTAGTTTTACGCAATTAAAGTGAAAATTTAATAAACAAGGATCGGTATTGAATCAGGGCATGATAGTGTGTGTGTGTGCATGTATGTGTTTGTGTTAATTTGTGTGTATATGCTATGATGTTTATGTTTAGTGAGTATTAAGGAAGAAGTATGACAATATATATACCGTTTACATTTCCGTGGCTTCTATCAGTTTCAGAACTATTATTGTCAGTCGGTTAGGGAAAAATTATAAGGACATCATAATTAATTGCATATTATATAACATTATTATGTATATTTAAGAAGCCGGGGTGGCCGAGTGGTTTGACTAGTTGTCTGAAACACAAACATCACAAGTTCGAATCTAGTGTCTACCAATGAGTTTTAAGTCCAGTGATAGTCACAACACGAGCTTATGGATAAGGAAAACGACGAGAGGAAACCTGTATACAATTGAGGAGAAATTCAAACACGTATGTAAAGTGGTGCTTGAGTAACGGCGATGGACTCTCAAACTGTCACGGTGGCACCTCAAATATATCCCCAGTGAAAAGCGGGCGTTCTATACACCTCTGCCAACTTCATCGGAGACCCTAGTGGGATGGAGTGAAGTTTTAAAGTAAAATTATCCTTAGTATTTACCGTGATTTAAACGTACATTAATAGATTATGTATTAGCTTTAAACACTTAATATATATTATAGTAATTGTGTATATTTCATCCGCTAAACTATCACACTATATATCACACAACTATCACACCTACCTTTTTTTTTCTATTTCTTTTCTCTCTAACTTGCTTGCCTGGAAGAAATCGCTTTTGCGATAAGGCCGCCTATTGTGCGGACTACATGTTGTTATCTGTTTTTTTGCCATCCTATTTATTTTTGTAGATGTGTATGTATAATAAAGGATATTATTATTATTATTAATGTCTTTACGTGGCAATGCTGCGAACACGTAGTGAAACTATCACGTGACAGTGAGTAAAACACGAACCAGAGTAGCAGAGTTCTAAAGATCGAATTTTAAATATAAGTACAGTCACGTACTAAAATTCTATGCATTTGACACTTGATAGTAGTCCGTTGTTGAAATGTTTATGCGTATCTAATGAATGGTCGAATAGACACTCGTTCACAAAAACCATTTGGACCAGTCATTTATTTTTTTCTTCCGTGTCCGACGCCAATTAGAAAGTACGTTGCGGTTGTAACAGTACTTTTCGCGCAACTTTTCGTGATGGCGAGCAAACTGTGACGACTTGATTCTGTTTTGTATCATAACTACTGTTTAGATAAATATATAAGAAACTTTTTCTCTTACACAAATTCACAGAGAATTATGACGAAAGTGTGACATTTCAAAAATACAGACGTCACTCTAAAGCACAGAGTAAATTAGATACTGAGTTATCTGCACTCTATTGTTACATAGTTCAAGTAATATGTGGTAGTTGTGTATATCAGTGTCCACAAATGATTAATACATATATAATTTATCAATCTCAATATAAAAAAATATGAATTGAGAATATTAAACACATATTGAAAATAATATCATAAGAGTGAGGTCAGGTTGGGTTTTCAACAATACACAGAGGAACACCATTTGTTAAAGCAATAGTAATGATCTAACGGCCTTTGAATGGTCACTAGTCTATTAATAAAGTGGCGACACAGTTAACCATTTTTTTCATTGCGATCAGCGTACAGATCTTCTGGCCTTGCCCCATAATTCAATATAATTAGCAAGTTTACAAGCAAATAGCGTTTTAAAGATGTTACACTTGTGGTTATCACGTAGTTGGAGTAAATGTTTTGCACGTGTGTATAAAGTCTATGGGATTCTTTAGTTTAATAATGTGTTTGGCTTTTTTACCAGACTGTCCCAGATAGGTTTTTTTTGGTATAATAAGCTTTGTGTGTGTTTTTAAGTGCAAAATTTCTGAGGTTATTTTTCTACTGTAATTCATTATGTACTACATAAATATATACAATTCTTGTGGATTATGTACAATAAAATAAATGCCACTTTATATGTGAATACGTATATATTCACAATTTATACGTATATTACGTATAGTACGTAATATATTACGTATGAGTTGATTGAACAAACAATTGCAATGTTTGAGAACGTAATGCAAAAAGTTGGTTCTAGACGGTTGATGCGCAGAAATCCTGTGAAATGCAACTTTTTATCCAGAGTTCCAACCGTCATGCGCACCGAACCATATCTTACACGATGTTTCCTTAGGGCACTCCAGCGGCCGTGAGAACTGTAACGTACCCCCGCGCATTAGTCTCGTGTCGGTGGACTTGGTGGCCCTAACAACGCTGGCCCAACGTTGGCCCAAGGTATAGCAAGTGCATGCCAACTGTATTGCGGTCAAGTGTTCCCTTTAATTACTTTAAAAGGTTGCCACTTGTACTTGTTGCTATAAGTGACGCGTCCGGCAACTATAGAGTTTATTGTTTTACAATTTATAGTCATGGCATCGACTAGGCAACCAAGGTTGAAGTTACGCATTTCAATGGCAAAATGCGATATAATGCTTCGGGAATTTTGCATAACTACAGGATGTGAAAAGTTTCCAACAACGCACGGTTTAAGCCCCCGGAGTTGCAAGCGTCTACAGGCAGTGGTAACCGCTTACCTTCAGGCGGATCTTGTGGTTGTTTGCCAACTTGTGGTATAAAAAAAAATAAAACCTTATGAACCTATGTGAACCTACGACCAACAATAATAATTTAAATAAACAAACGTTTAATGTAGTCAACTGACAAAATTGCATACGTTATCCCACATGTAACCGATATCGGAGTTTCAACACGATGGCGTGGGCTCCGTGGGTCATTCGACACGAAGTGTAGTTGACTAGGGTAGGGGGTGCAATATTGTACGCGGGGGAAGGACAGATGCCGCGAGACCGTTACGCTCCCCTATCTGATGAATTTTCAAATTTAGAACACGTGCGTTGACAACTTTTTTTTATATTCTGTTCCAATATTGAATTTGCGGTCCCGATGCTATTTTCGTAAACACCCGCATGAGTATCGCAATTTGGGCCTCCACACTTTCGTTTTATTTTGGAGCAAAGCAATGTTGTGCATAATTAACGGTACATAAGTAAGCCATTTAGGCTTGATATCGCGCCATTGTTTCCAACCGACAAATTCGTTTGTAGGTCACTATTGATAATTGTTTTCGAGTGCAAACATATAATACTACTCTCAATTTAGATTATAAGTTACTATTTCTTCTTGGCACGTTACCTCGGGATACCGATTTGGGACAAATATTTTATCTGTAAGTAGTTAGTTGCAACTGTTATTTGTAAATATTATTAATTGTTGTTATTGTAAATAAACATTCAGTTACTATTTATTTTTAGAACAAGGATTTAAATTAAGAACGCATCGTTACTATATGACAGTTAAAAAATCAATATAGCCGTTATAAGTCAGTGTCCGCGAGGGTGCAACACAAAGGGTGTGCGCACGCGTCGGTCCCGCGCCGTCATTAGTACAATCACAACACAATGCAGATTTACACTGACTGTCAGGGGTGGCGAACTCCCAGTACAATCAACTTTATTAGACAAATGGATTATGCGATCGATAGTACATTGAGGGCGTCCAGCGCCAGAATAATAATAGAGAAATAAATCCAAAATTAGAAGAAATAATTAGTATTATTTATGTTTCAATTTTAAATTCAAATAATTTCTGCTAGCGCGGTATAACGGTTAGTTTTAATTAGAGCTCTTGACCGCGTTCATTCGAAAGAGTTACAATAGCAATGCAATATTTCTTAGTGGGTAGTGAAATATGCAATTATGTATATAAACGTATAAGAAACCCCGTGGTTCAGTCCACTTACTTTCCCATAAGTGAAAACAAAGTTCATTGACACTAGAGCTGCAATTACGTATTGCAATAGAAATCGTAAGGGACCCGAGAAATTGGGTTACCGGGTTTGTTTCCTAGACCCCCCGTTTTGTCCTTACAGTTGGTCAGTCCCAAACAATAGGAATGGTGACCCTTGAAACTATGAGGACTCTTAGAAATTCGTTCAGCGCACATCTGCTGAAATCTTACTCGGATTCAAAGGGTATACATTACGTGTATTTGATTGACAAATATTTGAAAGCAATGGTGATTGATCATTTCTTTTTATATTCAAAGATATCGGTTAGGTACCTATATTATTAAATATTAAAAGGGAAAATGAGTTGGTTTGTCTGAACTACAATTACCATAGCAATTACCATGAAATTTTGCGTTACTATGGGTAACTATAAGTACTTAAATTCTATTCGAAGTTCTAGTGAATTCAGTAAAAATTGTTATATTAAATAATTACCGTTACATCTGTTCCCATTTAAGTAAATTTAGGTTACTAAAACCTTATTGTTCGTTTGGCTACTATTTAATGATCTAACAAAAGAAGTTACAAGTTAATAGAAGCCAAGATTTGTGTTGTCGAGTTACAATACTGTTGTTTGATAAAAACATCGTGTCTGAATAGAAGGCATTAGCAGGTAGATACCACACTTGGCGACGAAGAAAAACACAATGCATCTCAATTACAGCTTTTTGGCACTAACATTTCAATGGACTTAATTTGTTCCTTTAATTAACACGTCTTACGAATCTCGTATCGTCTTCTGTAGAGTTATTGCGGTTTGAGTTTTGAGGAAAAAATATATAATATAATATTATATTTATTATACACGACTACGATTCTATTCTCACAAGGGTGCCCGAAGGGGTAGGCAGAGGTGAATAGGTAATACCCACACACCCACTTTCCGCCAGAGTTATATTTTAGGTACCAACGTGACAGATGGCGAGTCCATCGCCGTTACTCAAGCACGACTATATAATATTATGTTCGTTTAACATATCTCCGTAACGAATTTTATCCGAACCTTAACCCGACAGATACTCATATAATAATATTAGTAAGTACTTAAAGTAAAAGTTACAGCTAAGTGTCAGCTTATGAAGTGATAACAAAATAAGATACTCATTTAGATCGGATAACAGCGGCCATTTTGCAATCAGCGACCATGCGTGTGCATGCGTGAATAGCTGGCGAGACGCGCGGCGTCAGGGCGCGTCGGCCGCGTGGGTGCGACAAGGACGCAAACATTACGTTAATGTTGCAATTCGATAATGTTGTTGAAGGTAAACACAACGTGAGAAGATAAACGATTTCTAAAAGTATTGATAATACTGATATGGACATTGCAAAACACGGCCTCTTCCTGAACCGCTTAGCGGATAAGTTTCATTCAAAATGTCATAGATATGACATTTTGTAGCATTACTTAAAAACAAGTTATAATGCAAACAAGTTAACGGGTATACCACTATCATTGCCTTGTATCTATGAATCACTGTGGTACCTATCTATGCTTTGCGCAGTTGATTGGAATTTGAAACAAAAGCCGCACAAACCTAAAACCCTGGACTTCAATTAATTATGAGTAGCAAACAGCGACGGACTCGCCTGTCTCTTTATGCTATGGTGTTGTTACATTTGTACCGCGTCGGGGGACCCTTAGTAATGTATGAGTTGAATGACACACAGCTAATAAATATACCTACATAATTATGTACACAAAAGCTCAATGTCTTACCTATTCATAGTAACGATGCGGCAGTCAAATAGTAAAAATAGTAAATAGTAAAATTTACCGTGTGGCGTGCGCTTGCGCATCTTCATATAGGAACTACGTTGCGTATGGTATTGTATGTATGTATGGCTAACTTTGTTTACCGCTTTTACCACATGTGCAATGTAATCTAAAATGGGACATGTGTGGGAGGCTCAGCGTAGTAGATTTCAGCGTGTACCAATGTATCAAAACAAATGGAATATAGGTCATATTTATACTACTTATTGTTTCGCTACACGCTGTTTCAAGTTTAGATTTTTTCTTCTATACTTTTTTCATGACATGGATAATAATCTTTTCATTTAATACATACCTTAAAACACTTGGTCTCAAGTCAATTAAATAACATTCTGGATTATTTCTATGCAACTTTTTAACTTTTAAAATTATAATAAGTAAGATATAAAGTAACGCAATCCTACTAGAGCCCTTGTTTACAAATCTAAATTAATAGTAAGCCATTCCTGAATAGGGTTGCAAAAACAATTTAATAAGCAGTCAAACAAACTTGTCTTCATTCACAAAATCAAGGAGTCCATTAAAAACCTACTAAGAAAAGAGTTATTAGGATTTAATTTTTAATTACGAGCTCCCAAATTGTATAATCACCGCCTTGTATGGTTATGAACAGTTCAACACCTTGATGGACAAAAAATTACGAAATTGCAAGCTGGCCATTTTAAGCATTGCAAGGTTTCAATTAGAGGGGTGGCAATGAAATAGGGTTAAGATTAAGAAACAAAAGACTCGTGCACTAGGGTATGTTCAAGGCTTTGTTTTTTTATTTGTAGGTATTTTAAGGTATGCGATCGACACGGCAAACCTAGATTTGAAAACAGACGCGTAGTGGTTTAATGTGCACATCAATGTTGGTTAGCGAAGTGTCGAACCTTCTACCATAAGCGCAGCCAGGCGGCCCGTCTATCAGATACATGGTTTCGGGCTAAGTTTGTTATACAATTTACGTTGTTTCAATTGACATCGTAAGTCCACCATATTGTTTTCAAAATGACTATAATATAACTTGTGCGTGACTCACGTTCGTGGCATAAATAATGATACATAAACCCACAGTTTCAACATGACGTAGAGTGAAAAAAAGTGAGTACAGTTATAGCTATATCAGTAAATTAGCCTCTAGTGTGTGTATGTGGATGTGTAGTTAAATATAATATAAAGTGATAATGACTGCCCCAGGTGGCATCAGATTGAGTCTCATGTTCCTGTCATAAGATACATGAGACGTTATTTCATTTACAACACTATAGCTTCGTATAACATACTAATGTGCTAGCTATAGTATAAGTACGAATGGATTTGATTTACACGGGTTGCTATCGGACCAATATATTTTTATCGCTGTATTTGATATAAAGATATACCTAGTCGGAAGTAGGACTGGAACGGAGGATCGAAGGTTAGAAGAGAACCTTACATTCGATATATAGTCGGAAGTAAGAGTGGAACGGGTTGAAGCGAACCTTTGCCGCGAAAACAAAATTTTTACTACGTTACTCACTATATGTATGTATAAACATTTCGTCACTATATCATTGTTATGATGCAAATTTGCGGCATTGAGACCGCGTCATGAGGCATCGGCTATTATGTGACATATCCGTAGGTATTACCATTTGTATATTTTGTATCCGTGTTGTATTGTCAATAACGAGGTGACTGACACACATAATATTGAAAACGAATGACAGGAAATTGCTCTAATTGAATATTGCACGTATGAGAGGATTTTCCATATTTACACTTACCGAGTAAGTACGGATGAGGTATAAAAGTATATATAGCAACATTTTTATAATTAGGTGTTAAGTATTTTACATTGTACTAGGGTTAGTTAAATATACATAGACGAAGTCATAAGTAATAGTCATAGTATAACTTCGGTTGGGTGTATGTACTTATCTACCTACCGTTTTTTTATAGCTCCATCCACATTTCATAATATTTTTTTATTAGTTAGTTCTTTAAAGACCATAAGATTTAATATGCATTAAGAATACACAATAAAATAAGTGCTCGAGTATATAACGTATATATGTATATAATAATATATAAATATATATATATAATATATCCTCACGCCTTCCCACAAGGGTCCCCGAAGGGGTAGGCAGAGGTGTATAGGTAATACCCACACACCCACTTTCCGCCAAGAGGTATATTAGGTGCCAACGTGACAGATGGCGAGTCCATCGCCGTTACTCAAGCACGACTATACATACGCCTTTGAATTTCTTCTCAGACGTATGCAGGTTTCCTCTCGATGTTTTCCTTCACGTATATATGTAATATTATAATAAGGTGTATCATTTTCTATTTGCAAGACTGTATAATAAAGGTAAATAATGTTGGCAATCTGGCAATTACCAAAACTGACAGTTAAGGCAGAATTAACGTGGTGTAATTTTGCGGTCGTGCAAGCATTATACTCATAAGGTATGTAAGTACGATTGGATTTGTTTTGTTTAGTTTAGAACTAAAAGTAGGGCCAAATAAATGTGACTTTGGTCTGTTTTCAAAACATCATGAAAAAAGGAATCATCGTGACAGTCTTATTTGCAATCACTTGAGCTAAGTAGATATCAAAATCAATATCACAACTTAACGCAAACAATTGCACTCTACTGGGAGTAATTATTATTTGTTTACTATATTGCCTCAAATTAAATAAATACCTAATTACTAATTAGTGTTCGAACTTGTGCAACCAAAACAATTATAGTACTCGCTTCTAATTGTAGCACTAATGAAATATTTATTTTGTATTTACACCTAAACAAATTGAATGTAAAAAACTAACCTGTTATTCTCTTCTGTGTTTTGCTGCTTTCTGGACTTGACACCTTCGTCTCTTGTGAAGGTGCACCCGCTTTGGGTGTAGTTATGGTAATAGGCGATCTTCTGAGCGCCGCGGGGACAGAGGAAGCGGGAACCAGTTGCCAAGCGAATCTCTGTGCACCGGGAAGAGGTTGTTCCTTAGCGAAATCGAACCCCCATCTTTGGCTGTCCAATTCCAGTTGTCTTGCCAACTCCCTTTCTACAAATCTCCTGTTTTCCTCTCTGTCGGTACACCCAAACAAGTTTCTTCTGACGCCCTCGAGGGCGGTGACGCCACGCACGCGTAGCGACCTAGTGTCCAGCACTGTCGTGGCCTGGAGGCCAGGGGCTCTCACACTTAAAGCCGACATCTCGGAGTCCGAAAGTTTAACTGCACTTCACTGATAGCATCCGCAAACGCACCTAGTGAAAACAAGGTCAGTCTTTAGATGTTATCGAAGTATATATAGCAAACAGGTAAATGTTTGGTTCATCACGCACTAATGCAAATATTTGTTTTGTTAGGTTAGTGAGTGTAAACAATTCGTAAGTGACGCGGCACGACGCACTCGTGACGAATGACGTCCACGCGTCCGAAGTACGTTTGCCCAACTAAATGAATTCCAAATCCAAGGCGAACGAAGCGCGAGCGCGGCGGCGACGGGAGGCGGCGGCGGCGGTGTCGAGCAACCCAGGCGCAAGCGAAGCGACAACCGATAGTTCAGCTTTTTGTCACTATGTGGCGTTAGAGTCGACTGTTGCGGTCGCCAGCCTGCGCAATTCGTTTGGTTGATAGTTGTTTTGTTCCCTTTTTCCCTCCCTGGTTTTACGGTAAAATTGCATGATCGTGTATAAATGGGATATGACTGTGGTAATATGTATACTAGCTGTGCCCGCGACTTCGTCCGCGCGTAAAAGTGATATTAAGCAGCATTAAATTTTTTTTATTTTACCCCCTTAAGGTTAAAATTTTAACTTTTGAATGTAATATTAATTTATATGTAATCAAGAGCCTAAATAATTCGTTTCGTGTATTAGCTACTAGCTTCAAAAATGACGAAACTACCATATAAACTTTCATCCCCATTTAAACCCTTAAACTCCTAAAACTCCTTACAACCCTTTTTTGTTAAATAATTAAAAAGCCTATGTCCTTCCTCAAGCTCCAGGCTATATCTGTACCAAATTTCATTTAAATCGGTTCCGTAGTTCAGTCGTGAAAAGGTAACAGACAGACAGACAGAGTTACGTTCGCATTTATAATATTAGTAGGGATGTAATTTGAATGCAATTATTACAATTGATTATTAAAAAAAGTATTATATGTTAAGTATAAAATAAAAGTAATTAACGATGAGAGTAAAAAAAAAATCAACATATAAAAAAATTACGCATCTTTTATGTTTATGTAACATATAATAATTATTATTACTACTATATCGTCGGTACTAAAAGTATTTGTCAGTATTATTGAATACTTCGTAACGTTTTGGTAACTAACTCAATAAAGCAGAGCTTGACAAGCCTTGCACTTGTGAAACATTTTTAAGGCATATAGCGTAGTACATTTTCCCCGTTACTGGTAAACTGCGTACTATATGGCAACACTGCTGAACCAACTTGTTTACGAAGAACGAAGACGTGTCTAGTTACGTGTGCAGCATAAATTCTACACATCGTATCAAACCTATAGCTGTCTCATTCACTCGCTTGTGCGACCAGACTGTATAAAAAGGAAAGAAAATATAATATTAATAGCACAGAGCATCGCCGCCATTTTGCCGAAACACGATTGACTAGATTTCGTGTTGGGATTGTTGGTTAGCATTCTTCAAATTAGTATTAGAAACTAAAATGGCTTTAGTAATATGTTTACAATATTTATATATTAATGCACTGATTAGTAATTACGTAACTAATATGTCCTACATTTCTCAGATTTGTAAATTGTCGCTCTCATAGTGGCAATAAATTGCGAAATAGTTTAATGGAGTGTAAAGCTAGCTAAAAGTAGTTAATAAAAAAAAAACTATGTTAGTGTGTAAAATTATATGAGAACACTCACCTTTGTATATTTATTTATAATTTCACGGAAAATTTTTCGATTCGCGGACGGGGTTCATTCAGTGCACTGCCGCCGTACTAATTTTCGAGATACAACAACGACGCGATGGCGCGAGCGCGGGCTCTCTTCTCATTGGTTAAAAATGGCGGCCATCTATCTCATTGGCTTGTGATATTTTAGGCGGCAAATTTCGGTTGGTGGAGACGCCGGATGGCGCGAAACAAACGAGGCACTTTCCGGTGCGCATGAGTTTTGTTACGGAAAATCGAGTACAGTGCGTTTTGCTTCAGTATGATTTCTTTATTAAATAGATTTTCGATAACTCTTCTTTATAATTCTGACTTCATACTTAATGTGACTTCCATAATACACCATATAAATAAACACATATGTTTATCACGTTGGCATTGTACTTCAAGCGTGATTAATTTTATTGTTTTATAATTATCATCTTTGTTACCCTTATACATAATGAATAACGACGTTTATGTTATGTATGTGTCTATGTTTGTTTTAATAAATATAACTTTTTTAGTTTTCACGAGACCGCCGCCATTAAGCTGTTCTTGAATATTGCCAGTTAAAACTCGTTTAGTTATTTGCGGATGTTTTTACTGTTACCGGCACACAACTAGGTTTATTACGAAATTTCGACAGGTGGCAAGTAAAGCTGTCATGCTGGTGCGTATTTTTAGATTAATTTTACGGCTGTCAACATTACACCTGAGAGCGCGCAGAAATAGGTTAATGTTAGTCGATTTTCCCATGATAAGGACGGCTGGAAAATCAGCTTATCAGCTTGGGATCCTGGCTGTTCTAGGGAGGGTTTCTCAACTTAAGTAGCAGTGTAAGTGACTTAACAAACTCCGGTCTCCGAGTTTTATAGTGTGTAAAGTGTAAAGCACTAAAACTAAGCATGCAAAATACCAAAGAAGGTTGTGGACCTTCTTTGGTATTATTTTATTATGCTTAGTCGTGCCTGAGAGAAGGAGAGAGACTCGCCATATGCAACATGGTAAGGTCTTTATATAACTCAGGAATCTGTTTTTTTTTTATCAAGGAATGTATAGGATGTGTTGAAATAAGGTACAATACTATAACAGTAAACCCAAGGCTACGGAATGCTACAGTTTGTGACATGTTGACCCATTTACAGCGGAAATCAGTGGCACAGGTTAGCGGTGTAAGCAAAAAGCTGTTTCCGACCTGTAAAGCAGATGTTGCGTGAAAGTTTTTGTAAAATAATGGAGTACAGGTTATGTTTCTATATTGAACTGAAGAACAAACTGTTTTTAGAGAACTAACATATTGTTTTCATAATTTTCAAGGACAAGCTATTTTGGAAGTAGGTTAGGAAGTCTAGAAATTGTGCTATAGCTAGATATAGGATGAAGGTGATTTGATTCTTTCGACTGCCAAAGCAGACATTCTTAGGCAATGAACTAAATATTACAAAGATATGGGTGATGACGATGCCGCTGATTTACTCACAGATCTGCCTCCAACAGAACCTCACGAGGATTCTATACGGATAAAATAGTTATAGGAGAGTTGTTAAAGCGATTAGATGTTTTAAAAATGAAAAGTCCGGGTAAAAGCAAAAGAAAAACCAAAATTCTAAAATAATCCTGTCAAGTAAGTAGCGGATGTTAGTACCAATTATTACACATGGTGTGGTTGATTGATGGTGAACACGTTTCGAGCCTACGACCCAGCCACCTGGCAACCACAGATTCCATGCGTTTCCGATTTTTGACAGCTTTTTTCAACATGGCATCTGGTTTTAGTTGGCCATGCATAAGTATATTTATATTTAGAAAGTTTTGCGAGGGCGTTTTTTTTTTATATTACCTACCATTGTATTAGAAAAAAAGGTTTATATGTAGGTATGTTTACTATTTTTTAAACTGTTGTTTTTAATTTACATTTAAATATGAAATTTTTAGGACTGTTAGGACTCCTTAAAAGTACGCATAACCCCAATGGAAAATGTTTTATCATTTATTTATTTCAAAATCTAAGACCATGCGTTAATTAATTAACCCATATTTGCACGGTATGGGTAGGCAGCCAATCAGATCAACATACTCTCAAAAGGGCTAAGCCGTCGCGTGTCACGCCAAATCTGCGTGAAATTATCACGTGACTAGCTGAGGTACAGTCATGAACAGAAATTGTTTCAATATTCAGGTCGAAAATTAAAAAACAAAAAAGCTCTCTATCGCGATTTTTTTTGTAATCATAATTACTCCGCACTGTTTACGTTTAATACAGAAATTTGCCTAAGGAAAAAACGGAAAAGCCTGTAAACCTCGTGTTCATTGTAAAATCAATAAGTCAATGAAGCCCTTGTCTATCTACTGCTGGGCATAGGCTACCCAACACACCTATTCTACCCTGTGCCAATCGCAGCCATTATCTTCCAGCCAACGTCACCATTTATTCTGACTATCGGGTTGCTAGTCGACGCAAAATCGTCACCATTATGCAGCTGCCAGAATGCAACGAGGACATTGCTCCGATTATTTATTTTCGTTGTATTCATTATCACGTTACTGAAATGTTGTTGAACTCCCTGACCTAATTTATTCCGGAAATCATATTCATTTAACAGCTTCAGCTAGTTATCCGGTGGCTTTTGATAATAACAGTGTTATCGAAATTGTTTGTCTGTAATTCTGTATTGTGTTTTAATGTTTCACTGCATAAGTAAGAATATGCTCGGAAGTAACGTGACTTTTTCAAAAGATCTCTGGTACAAACCTCAGTTTATATATAATACATAATTGGGTACAAACGCAATATAAAGATCTGCTAGCTGATTGACAGAGATACTATTTTGCGCAATCAAAAAAGTGACTACGAGTACCTTTATAATCATAAAGAGAACCGTATCTTAAAACGATAACCTTAAACTCATCGTAAGTATCGGTATAATACCATTTTGTATTATAAAACCAAAAAAACGGGAATAAATTTGATACTTAAATTATAATTTTGCTTTGAATTGTTTATGTCAACGTCATTTGTCATATCGTGTTCTTGTTTAGTATCAAATATAAAAGTATATTTTTTTAAATAAAAAAAATCTTTATATTTATGGCAATTTTTTAAAAATTGCAAAACAATATGGTAAAACTTGTCAAAATAACAACTCTGTACCGAAAAGAAGATTAATAAACTAAAATATATATATATATA
>JACCPG010008836.1:0-26636 GCA_016069955.1 Drepana arcuata
AAATCGTTGGAGCCGTTTCCGAGATTCAGATTATATATATATAAATAAATATACAAGAATTGCTCGTTTAAAGGTATTAGATAGATAGATATAGAATTAATTACCCGCTGGTTGTCTCGGTACAGTTCGCAACATCTTATAAAACAAACAATACATTCATTACGACACGCGTGTTGCAAGATATATGGCCGCCACGCATGGCCGGGTAGCTGCCGACCATAATTGAGTGTGTAGTACATACCAGTTTTATATACAAAATGCTAAATCAGTAAGTTTTTATCGTCACTCATTTATCAATGAACAGATTCGTTGAACTAGTCACTTGTTCACCACTCACCTGACGGGTAACATCGTCAGATAAGCTCACTTTCGATACCACAATAAGGAGAGCTGGCCGTCACAAGACGCGTGGTCATATTCCATTCGTTTTTGTTTGACACATAAACTAATCGATGGTCACGCTGCTCGTGTAACAATCAATCATTGATTGCCTCCGCGACTCTTCATTGGTTCGTGTCGATTGTTGGCCGATGATTAGACACATTGTGTCCAGGGAGTGTTATCATTTACAAAACGTTATTATTGTGACTACTTATCAATATTCGTATATAGTTATATCTTGGAATATCCAATCCACTTTGATATTCTTGGGACACCAACTAATATTGAACAAGACCGTAGGGTACATTAAGCTTACAACAAATGGTTTCTGGGCGTACACTAACAACTTCTTTAATGTCAGCTCCTCATTTATTTATAAAAAGTTATCATTATGTATTGATCAAGTAGGACATTGGCCTTCTCAGCAAGGCGTTCATAATTATTGTTTACTTTCACCCCCCTCTGATCCCTGTCTGTGCCTGTCTAACTGTCTGCCAGAGAACCGTTACAACACGCTCAGTAGCACCCCCGAGGGTATCAGATGTGCAATATGTTCACTTTGTTATGTTACAATGCGTCTTACTATGACTAGTGCCCAATATATGTTGCTTTAATTAAAAGCAATTAGGGCATTGCTCGTTGATGTCTTTTTAATGGGCACAATGTAAATGATGATGCATTATAACGATACGGATGTTTCCCTTGAATTATAACAGTGCATGGTTGTTCAGAGTATACATACTGCTGGTTGGTCATCACATCTTAGTGATGACCAACCAGCAGGTCATCACTGAGATGAGACCCTTACGAAGCATATATGTATACCTATATGAAATGTTCATGTGTTTCTATGTATGTTGTTAGTTCTTGTATGAGTTATCTCTGCAACTCAAATTTATTTTATCCAATGACGAGTTGTGAAAATTTCTGTCATTTTGTTGCTTTTAATATCCGAATTTTCTGATCATATATAATTCTAATATCAGGAGATACTATCATCTATAGGTATGTATGTATATAATACATAGGCTGTAACTGGCAACTCAAAAGTCGGTTGATGAGGACTAACTAGTGCTGAGTGCTGTTTGGGCGATCGAGTGGTAGATACTTGTGTGTGCGAGAGTCGCGACTGAGTCCACTCAATGTCCATGTATCGGAGTGCACACATACCAAACTATGTTTGTTATTGCAAGTATTCCGCTAACCGGCGACTGTTGGCCGCACCGTTACTCCCTGACTCACTCGTTGATACCAGCCGGGCGGAGGGGGCCGGGCAGCGGGCGGCGCGGGGCGGCACACTTTTACTGACAGCTGCTGATGGACACATCACTTCCGTATTTGATTAATAACATGCAAAATCCGCGTAGGTTAAAAGACCCTGCTACGGTGTCCATTACATTATTTTTTCGCTAGAAATATGTGTGCCAAATAACAATTGTCTATGATAAATTCGTTTGCGACTTCAAAACGAGAGCCGCCTGATTGTCTATTGCAGTCAATTGCAATCACTTGGGTTTAGTCACTGCTCATGCGTCATCAACTACATAATGTATATTCTTTAGTATGTCATAGAAACCACTAGCGCTACCAAATTATTTTTATTTCTCTGTGTATGGCTTGTTTCCAAAGTACAGAATATTGCTATTCTGTGGTAAGGCCTGGGGCCATCTGAGGCCTTCTATGAAGGTGGTCTAATCTAGCGCCGGCTCGGAAAATAGCCTTCCGATAAGAACTGAAAATTCATTTATAGATTCGATTATGACATGAATCGGCTCACACAATATCTCTACACGTAGATCAAGGTAATCTCTTTTTATTGAATACTAGCTGTGCCCGCGATTTGGTCCGCGTGAAATTTAATTAAAAATGTATTGTTCAATTTTTTACAATTAAAAGCAATCTAAGTTAGTCCTTTTTACATCAGCTATCTGCCAGTGAAAGTCACTTCGAACTCGGTCTCGCCGTTTCATAGATTAGTCGGAACAAACAGACACCCAGACAGACAAAACATTTTTAAAATGTGATTTTGCTACTATATGTACCGTGTATACATCCATATGCATTTAGTAAAAAGCGGTTATTTTAATATTACAAACAGACACTTCAATTTTATTTATATGTATAGATTATGAATCTTCGAAATAGTTTTAATGATTTTTTTGTACAAAGTATTTCATGTGCGCAACCATAATGTAGCTCTAGTGCAAATATTATAGATATTTGTGTGAGATTGTTTTAGTTAGTTGGATGCTATAATATAGTGAAAGTTCAGTGAACTGCACGAGAGCCGAGTAGACAATAGCATTACGTATATCAGAGCACATATTCTGCACCTGCGACCCGACGACCCAGTTCCGACTACACTGAGCGTAGGTAGCTAAAGCTCTCAAAGCAAAGGTATTGTGATAACTATTGAAGACATACGGCCTCTAAACACAGAAGTATGTATCACACTTGATATTTGAGACATAATATCAAAGGCGTTAATGAAGATTTCCTGTTTTCCTTCATCGTAAATCTCATTGTTACTGTCGGGATTCGAACTTGCAATCTTTGTGTTGCAGACGACTGCTCGAACTACTCAGCCCTCCTGTCTCTCAGGCGTCTCATCTTCTTTCATCTTACCTTTAACAGGGTTATCAGCTCATGGGATTCTATTGAGCTGCACGTATTTGGGCTACTGAACCCAAATCAGTCGTATAGAGTAATAAGCAGTGTATTCGGCGAAGTGTCAGCCAGAGTAGGACGCGCAGTTAGAGACTGCATCTTGTACCAGAAACATGATTATAGATAGACGAAATGGTGACACGCCCCGTTATAATTACAATTTCGGTTCCGAGAGCCATCGCCTGATGGCAGTACGGGACTTTGCATTATGGCCGACTCCCCCGCGTCCACTGCGCGATCTAGGACTGCTATTATAGCGCCGTCAATCAAGACGAGAACGCGAATAAATTACTTGTGTTATTTGGGTCAAATTTATTCAATATGTGAAAGTATTAAAATACGTTGTTTATTTACCCGTCACAATTTGTGACTATGAAATCTTCTGCGATATCTAACAACATTCATACACCATTTTTAGGAAGTTGTCATGCCATGTACATTTCACAATTGGTGGCTGAAAGTCGGGGCTAACGTGTTCGTGAACAAATTGATTACCTTACTGGCTTATTGTTCTTAGCGATATTTTTTGTTGTTTGATTTTTTTTCTTACGAAATTGGGAACTACATTATGCTATTGAAAACTCACACGATCGAATCTTGCGGTATTCTAGCGATTGATCAAACTGATGCGGCATTGCGGGACACCCACTCAATCAAATTTACAAAAAAGGATATTTCGGCTTCAGAAATATTATCAGGACCCTAGGCAGGCCATTCACAGACTTATTGTAAAACGCTTTTATAGGTCTCTCAAGGTGGAGGTGAAAGAGCCCCAAATTTCATTGGACACATATAAGCGCTTAACTTGAGCGCCAGTATTACTTCACTTACGCCTTAGATCGTAGAGAAGTTACCTCATTGTGTTCTTCTTTGACTGTTAAGTTCTTGGTAGGACCAATCACCTAAGCTTAGAAAATCTTGGGTATTTGGAACTTGTCATAATAGTTCTTAAATGAATTCAAATGGCCTCACATAGTACTAATATATGCATTTGATATTGAATATCCATGCTTCAGCCAAATTAAATATAGTAACGGTTGAAATACCCAAAAACTAGTATTGTGAATATCATCAAGTGTGTACGTATAAGGTCATTCGACCGTGTCTGCTAAAATTCCAACGATGCTAATTCTTACACAAATATTTATGTAACAGCAGATCACAGTTATATAACAGTCGCCAAATTAGCTAAATACTGTTAGCCTTAGCGAGGCGCCATCAATGGCACCGATGCCACCTATTGGCCCACCGGCCACAGCCACGACCTGCCTCCAGGGTCACGTGACGCAGCCGGGATGTTTTACCCGTCTCATCTCTTATAATACAACGTAGCGAAACTCTTGGTCGCTGCAATATACATCTACACTAATATTATAAAGAGGAAAACTTTGTTTGTTTGTTTGGTTGTAATGAATAGGCTCAAAAAGTACTGGACCGATTTGAAAAATTCTTTCACTGTTGGGAAGCTACACTATCTCCGGTGAACATAGGCTATATTAAATTTGACCCGATAGGTGGCGCTGCGATCGAGTTTCAGGAATTTAACTTTTTCACCCGGGCGAAGCTATCCCTTTCTGTGTGTCTTAAGGAGGATTCGAGAATGGTTTAGATTTACAATTGGACTCGATAGATGGCGATGCGATCGTGTTACGGGCAATTTAACTTTTTCACCCGAGCGAAGCTGGGCGGGACAGCAAGTAGCATATAAAGTTTATTAAATTGCGTGCAATCTCAATGCGTAAAGCTGGGGTTGACGGATTGATTGCACACAAGTGAATTACTCTGCCGGTTCGCGCGAATATACAAAATGTCCATTGGGATCGTCTATTCCATATTAAATTACCTTTTGCTCAGTTTGTCAACTCACAGTGCCAGTTTGAATCGTATTGATTGACTAATGACAAAATTTATTGTTAAAACTGGCTTTGGGTTTTTTTATCCGCTATTGCATTTTTGGCCCAAAAGTTAAGCTCCATGTGTCTGAGTGTACTTATATCCTCGGTATATTTAGCTAAATATATGTGTATGTTTATCTATAATATAATGTGTATTTATCTATCTCAGATGATTTATTTTGAGGTCAGTTGGCTATATGTGAGATGACCAGAATATTATCATTAAATCTAATTAGTTGCATCTAAATGTGTTCAATTAAGGATGAAGTAATATTGAAATGTCATAGCGTTTCTCATTATGCTGTTTATCTTCTTTATAAAATTGTATTCATATCGCTTATAGTCAGTATGGGTCTGGCGCAGCAGCCGCTATTAAGTAGTATAATTCTGCCGCGAGCATAAGTATGGGGGGCACGTTCAAGGAAGCTGTGAGTGAGCTGGGTTTCCCTCCGCCTATGACTACTCTGCAGCCTTGTGTTTCATTATGTCACAGATCAAATTAGGTTAGGTTTTTTTTATTGGGCATAGCTACGTCGCCAATGTTGTTTTGCGGGGAAAAGGGAAGCTCGGTATTGCAACGCATTTCAGTACAGTTATAGTTTCAATGATTATTTTCTAGAGTGCACATGCATTTATGGGCTGGTTTGAAGATTTGTGCAGTGTAAGTACTCATGTGTTGGCCAGTACCTACTGTATAGCAGTCGGGTCACAGTGTGCGTCCATAATAACCGTAGTCGGTGCTGGCTGGGTTATGTAACCCGATACCGCGGTGCGGGCACATGACAAATCACTCCAGGTTAGTATGCGCCGCGCGGCGGCTATTCGCCTCTTGATATACTGGCGCAGGGGCTTATGTTGCCATCCGGGCGGCTACCGAAGGTACGCCGATATCATATAAAAAGTTAATGTCATCAGGCGACACTTAGTCTAAAGAATAAGCTTTAGCACTGAACAAGAACAATGTTTTACGTTTTAATATGAAAAGTTATCTTTGTAGTCACTTTTGATTTGAAGTTCTTAGGTCTCAGGACCCGAGCTGATGTCATTTGAAGTTCTTAGGTCTCAGGACCCGAGCTGATGTCATTTGAAGTTCTTAGGTCTCAGGACCCGAGCTGATGTCATTTTGCCAAAACAACCGACATTGATATGATGATAATGATAAAACCGTTGCAATAAAGTGCGAGGTGACGGAAATCCAACGCAACCTCCAGCCGCACGAGATGGCTCACTCGTAAATAGTTTCTCATTAGCATACCATGGCTGCACCAACAGCCTTGACCTATTCTCGTTTTATCATAAAAGACCTTATTAAATAAGTATATAAGGTTTGATTCATATAATTCAGAGAAATTTATTTTGACTACGAAGAATAATCAATATCGAGCTTTTAGGGGGTAAGTGATTTGATGTTCTCACTCCATCTTTGCTTCGTACCGTCGGCGTCGTGGGTTCGAACTTCGATCCTCATACAACCAATGGCTGATAGGTGATTATGCCGATGTCGGTTACAGGGAATACTAATGAGGGATAGTGATACTTTCCCATGCATGATATCCATCATTGCTACTTGTCTATACAATATATGTTTTAAACGAATGCTACCTTCAGGATACCAATATTCATACATATTATGATCATCACGCAGAGTCCCATTCGGGGTTTGCACTGGTAGAGAGGCAGTCCTCTCTAGGCTTACGGATCTCTTTCGCTTCATCGACATTAATCAATCTATTCGAGGTATTGAGTGTTTCTTTATTCATTAAGGTACAGTACAAGACTAATAATAAATACTTCCATACAAGTAGAGCAGAGGTGACCGAGTGTCCAAAGAATACAAGTTCGAATCTCAATGTGAGTTTTCCGAATTTAGGTACCATCTTTACGGTGGAATCTGAATAGGTTTGAGTAGAAATTCAAAGACATGTATCGTGCTTGAGAAACGGCGATGGACTCGCCATCTGTCATATTGGTACCTAAAAAAAATCTCCGGCTGAAACTAGTTGTGCAGGTACTGTATACTCCGTCGGGGACCCTTGAAGGAATGAAGAAGGACCATTAAAGAAAGAAAGGAATTTATTTATTTAATGTGTCTGAAGTTATACCTCATTCAATAAGTTATACTCCGAACAAAGTTGAAAGAAGATGAAAGGATTGTTGTAAGACAATAAGTCAGACAATCAAATGACCTATATATTATCACCTTCCCATTGAATAAATTGGCATGTAAAAAGGCAATATTATCATAGTTACAATCAGCTATATTAAAACAGAAAATTGTTTGAAACTAAATTAACCAAACACTTCATAAACCTCAATAATAATAACACACAATAAAACATACACACGTACACACACACACACACACACACACACACACACTAACACACACACACACACACACACACACTAACACACACACACTAACACACACACACACACACACACACACTAACACACACACACACGCACACACACACACACACACACACACACACACACACACACACACACACACACACACACACACACACACATAAGCTCAACTTGTTTTGCATTCAGTTTTATTATGATTGTACAAAAACTATGTATAAACAAGTCGTCTGGAAGAGAGTTGACAACTGAAACTCAAAGGAGTAACTCAACAAAGCAGTGAGTGCTATTTGGCTGTCATCTTGTGTAAGGTGGAGTAGAGCGTCATTCGTATAGCTTCCAATTTTGTAGGATGGAGACGCCCTTACTCTCTTGGGCTGTTCATTCAGTACCTCCGCAGATTACACGTGTCTCGAAGGTCAAACTACGGACGCGAGCAGCATCAACCCACATATGACGCTATAAAACTTTTAAAACATGTCATCATCAACTTATGTTAAGGCAATTTGAGGAAAACCATGAGTTGATCGGTTCATTTGCGATGCGCACGCCGTCGCCTCGAAGGTCGCTCACGCTCGGTACAGACAGTACAGTCGACGACAGAAGTCACTCGTACTTACTAATAAGTACCAATTGTTTGTTTCTATCTTCATGTAAATATACCTACAAAAGGTTTAAGGTGGGCGTTACAGAAGCTCATAGGTAATCTACTTGTGCACTTCGCATGTTGCTTGCCCTCACTTCTAAATGTATTGTCGAGGGGGCTCGGTCTTTCCTCAGTAAATCGTTTATATTTAAACATATTAATGACATACTATATTCCTGTGGTCAATTTAGACCAAACATTTATTTACAAGCGGTTGGTTGGTTTATTTCATTGAACACGGAAATCTTATTATATTTTATGGCCAAAAATATGTTACTAATTTAGTCTTAAATAAATTTAAATGTTCACTAAATATTGAGAAAACTTAATATCATTTAATGATGGTAATTCATAAACAGAATATGCTTTTCCGAAAAAAAAACCTACGTAATATTATTTTACGCAGTCACCTGCGTAACGGGACACACCGCGTTATAAGTCAATCGCATGTGTGATGGAATACATGTAACTGCTGTAGTGGGTTTGCTGGTACATGCCTCCATATTATGTACGGTATGGGGGTCGGCCTAACGTGGGACACGCTGTGTGCCGCAGGTATTTGATACCCGCAACAAGGCCTTGCCCCACCCATATTGTCTCTTGCAAATCATGCTTTCAAAAAACTTGTACAGTCGATTGAACACTACATTTTTGTTTACATACAAGGATATCCGACTGGTCTAGTAGTCAGATCTTTTACCTGTGAAGTTTAAGATTGCGGGTTCGGTTCCTGAGGGCGGATATTTGTGTGTAACCATGGGTATTTTTACATTCGTTTTGGATGTCTTATGTATATATACATTTTTAACGGCCACCGTCTGATGAAATCCCTTTTTCAATATATTCATATAAAAATAAACGTAATAGGTATAATAATAAAAAAGAAAATATAGGTACGGGTTTGATGAATGTGGATGAAGAGAAAGCCTTATGTAAGTCAAGGGAACCTGGCGCTCTGCTCCGTGAGGGATGCGACATATAATCTGAAATAAATAAAGTTACCTGCAGTCCGGGCAATTACAGTGACTTATCTGTTTTCTGTCTCTATGCGCAATGTGCACCGTGTGGTGCGGACATGCCATTATAATGCTATGATATGAGGTGCACGGCCGAGCGCCCTCACTTACGTGACGCCAGTTTTCCTTCTTCCCAAGTAACAACAATCGCTTATTGTTTCCCACAAGCACTCTCAGGGACGCAAGTGTCATCAGCATTACTTTACAAGGTGTCACCAACAGGAAAATATCGGTAAATATTTGAATTTTAAATGCATCATGCACATCTAACATTTAAATGTGATGCATACTTGAAACAAGAAGCATTGCACTACTCAAGATGCCAGGAAATAGGTGTAACTTCAAATAGTTAATCCTGAACACGTTTCCACTAATTGTACGAAGATCTTGAGTAGATAGAGACAATAAGAGTTTGTTAGTTCATTGTAGCGACAAACATTCAGTTATACTTACTTCCGAATCGTTGAGTGCCCGAGACGACGGTTTCTTAAGACTCACGCTTTGTGCAGGAGACAAGAGAGGTCTCCCCGACGGAACTAGTTCGTTTCACTTAAAGAAACTACATGCTTGAATTCACAAACAAAGGTTTGTTAATGCAAAGCTGTCACTCACTTAAATCCCCGAGACGTTCGAATAACTTAGATTGTGTTTATGTTCTGAGTTCGAGGAGTATTCGAAATTGACAAAAGAGGCTGCGGAAATTGAACAGTAGGGGATCCATAGACCTTTATGCGAATACTAGCAGAGCCACGCGATGACACCCGCGTAATATTTGATATTATGGTTATATTTTGACCAATTAACACAGCATCTTTATAAATAGCCGTGGTTGCCGAGTGATCCGAGTATTTGCCTAGAACACTAAAGTGACAAGTTCAAATCCCGACTGTACCAACGAGTTTTTTGAACTTTAGTATTAGTCTCACCAAGAGCCGGCGAAGGAAAACATCGAGAAGGCACATGCATAAGTCTAAGAGCCAATTCAAAGGCCATTATAAAGCCATTTATATAGTAACGGCGATAGACTCGCCATCTCTCACGTTGGCACTTAAATTATATCTTGAACGTGGAACGTATCTGGAACGTGGGTGCCTACACACCTCTGCCTACCCCTTTGGAGAGGTGTGTGGGAAGATATATATCTTAATATTTTTTTACCTGAGTATTTGCTTGATTAAAATCCATAAATTATTTTTTGCATAGTACTAATATACGTAGGATATCAGGGTGCGCATCATCAATTTAATAACAAAAGAATATTTATCGGGCCCTGGTTATAATGGCAGCTGCATCATGCAGTTTGCAGGTGGTATACTAGCCGTATGCCAGAGCCCCATTACCATAAGACACGCAAGTCAAAGGGATGTCTATGATAGTGTTTCCTGTACAGTTGACGTCACTCTTGAAGCCGGGAAAGGTGGACATGTACGCTGCGTGTAGGTCCTTTCATTTCGCGTACCTAACTCTCTGATATACATATGTACGTTGTTGTGCATCTGTCACAAGGCGGCTGTCAGAGCAATTATCAAATCCTACGACACTAAAACGAAACGCAATTATAAATACGAATTCGAGTTGTTCCCGATATTAACACGGTCGTACAAATAGACAGACGGGCAAACCGGAAACTTCCTCTCAATTTCGTTAAAGATGTCTTAAGGTGTTTACATGACAGGACAACCTGTCACACAATAACCTCACAATTTGTGAAACTATTCACTCATAAGTTTGTACCTGTTTATTGGACGTTGTTGGTGACCATCACGGCTTGTTAAATTGTTATTGTTAAGGACGTCATGCCATAATTAGATTAAGAAGCATTTTGTTCTTTTCTAGGGTATACAATTAAAAACCAATACAAAGGATATGTTTAAGTAGAGTAGAGGAGATAGGCTGGCGCGTCTAGTTAGGGAACAACTTACTTTTTCCAACTACAGGAATACAGTTATCGATTTAGAACATCGTTTTATACTTCTTCGTCTGTGTTATTACTGGATCACAAAATCATTCCATTTTAAAATATGATCACAGCATGAAGTATTCGTGCCTTATCTCAGATCAGAATGCACCGGCCGACGTGTTGCGCTAATTTCCAGACGGAGCGCGCGAACGCTCCGAGCCTAGTTCGCGTGGAGGCTTTCGCTCGGGAACACTCTACCGACCGAGTATACAGTACAGAGTAAACGCCAGGCAACATTCATCATGATTTGGCCCTCCGTGTCCTGCTATATCGCTCTGTCGTCTAGTTTACTAGTTTCTCGTTGAGAGTGCAGATATATGAGAAGTAGGTAGATGGCGAATAACGTATGGGTTTCGTGCATATTGATATGTGATGAAGAGAGCCATTATAAGCGCGAGCAGACGACATTCAAGGATAAGCTTTACAATTATTTATACCTTTCAGTGATTGACTTTGTTGTAGAATACTCATTAGGGTAATAATGCCGAGAGCATAGTCAACACAGGTCCGCAGTTTTACTAATCGCTTACTATAATTTGGGTATTGGAATAATGTTTAATGCTACGGAATCAAAGCCAACGCTTGGCACACACTTGATTGCTCTCTTGTGAATGCATAAATACATAAAAGCTAATTTATTACAGATCATAATGTCAATGTTTTGCATAATATTGTCTACATAATTGTTACAACAGGCTTAAATAGAACACCTGTGCATAATATCCACGTGCAAGTCTGCAGACCATCTCAGTTCTTTACGTGTGGTCCGGGACCATAAGCCACTACTACGATGGCGACAAAGGAGTACCGCGACGTAGCGTGGCGACGCTCCGGTGTATCAGCTATTTGCATCACAAAGACGTGTAGCTTAACTTTATCAAAGAGAGTGAGGCTTTATTAAGTACGGTAAAGTTGCAGATTGTTAAACCTTCTTTGATTAGAGGCACGTTATTGTATACATAATATAATTCAAATAAAAAATGCTCATGTATTAGTTTTTAAATAGCATACATGTATTTAATTAGCGTATGTTATACACAAGGCTAAACCAAAGCCATTTCTTTTATTGTGCATTAATAACTAGAGCGAGTTGCCATCCCACAAACGTCATTGATAGACCAATAAAGGGATTTTAATGAACGACAGCGGCCGATTCATCTAAAACTGCAATATCAAACCTTGCAAACAACTGCACAGAGGCGATATTTAATTTTATCCAAGTGCACTATGGCAATAGAGCCGGGCGAGTTGTATGCAAAAACTCGTACTGCGCAGATGTCGCAAACAATTGCATATTCTGTAGGCAATAATGTCACAAGTTGTTTTAATTAATTGCTATGGGTTATGCGACAATGACCTGCGCGAGTGCTGGCTGGGCGGCCTGTACGCACGCGGCGGTTATTCGCTGACATCGCGGGTTCAATTGTAGGGCAGCGACTGTGGGGTGTACGTACTATAAATTCTAGATCACGCACGATAAATAAGGCTGCATTCTCACTCTATAAATAGCTAAACGAGATTATCATCCGAAATTGAGGCGCTCATGTAGGCGTAAAGTCCGAGCAGAATACACCCACCCTCAACAACCTTTCAAGAGAATCTAAGACAGGGAAAATGGATGAAATGATTTTCCTTGTATACGAGTATGTATATACATATATGTATACAGAGACAAACATTTCATATATATATATATTTAACTAACAATCGCCTGCTATTTGGGGTACATCAAGAATTAGTATATTTTTCGTCATATATATATGAATTTCTTATAATTATCCTTAAATCGCGACACGATTGATTCACTATAAAAAGCTTAATTTCTTATAGCACTCCTTCCAACGTTTAATGCAAAAGGTCGCAAATATCTCCATACGAGAATTCATCAAAGTTATTAGGCGTGAATACGTATCGTATGGACAGATTAACAAAGAATGGTAATAAATTTCGTATTTACAATACAAGCATGGATATGAAGATGAAATTACTCAGGTAAGAGAAATTTTGTTTTCTTCTTACTTTAATAATATTCCGAAATATAAAGAAAACTTTTCTAACATTTCTTAAATGAATGGCGGCTGTCGTGGGGGTCGACCCCTGTAGTCAAATAGCTGCTTTATAGAGTTGCAGTCATAGAAAAAATTCTGCACAAAAGAAGACTATTGCATTTACATAAACATTTCAACACAACATTTCAAGGCTTAGTCGTCTACAAATACTTGAGTAACGATATTAAAATATTTATTTCTAGGTAGAGTATTCATCAATTTATTTTTGGAAAGCATTTTGTATGTAATCTGAATGTGGGAGGAAAGCCTTTATAAAATATGCTAGGGTGGCTGCGTGGGAGGCTGCGTCGGGTAAACTAATACCATCAACAAATTACACAAATACAAATAAAATTTATTTTTGTTATTGGTGGAAAATGTGCCTTTGTCCAGCTTTGAGAGTGTGGACCTCACCCGCATCCGGAGATGGTTCTAATTGTAATGTCATTTGGCCCACTTGATGGGAAGCGGTTACCGTAACCTATTTACGCACTCGATACCGAATTATCGCATGCCACTCTGCGTTCGGAAAGTTATACTGTGTTGACAGCGTAATGGGACCAATCCCTCTGCTGCCAACACAATAATCCTACCCCCTCCCCAAGGAGCTCATTATTGGAAACCTTATTAATCGCGCAGGAACAAAACACAAAAAATGAGTTATTTGGCTAGGGACTTCTATAAGCTGGTCCTGCCCCAGTTGGGCAGCTCCAAATTCGAACGGGAACCCCGTTATGCCCCTCCTATCTTAACATACATAAACATGATATTCAGTAAACTGTACGACTACTTTGGTATCTTTGTATCATGAACAGCTGTTCGCCTGTGACGTGGCAGGTGTACACTTTCCTCCGTGACAGTAGCAGTAAAGACACGGTAGGTATCAGTGAAGCAGCTACGCTTTCTTATCGAACAATAACGTTTTCGGCGAGAGCCCGCACAATGCTTGACGTCGTCATCTGACGCAACACACTGACGTTAGTCTCTGCAAACATTTTTTTATGTTTGCCCGGAGCCAGGCAAATAACATGTTCACTGAGTTCCAACCGTATCCTAGTTTTACTGACATTAGAAGAACGGAAAGAAACCTTTTAGGGTCAAGTTTTTTCCATTTGGTGGCAGTAGGGCGACCTTATTGACTGCCTTATTCTTCAAGGAGACATTCGTTCAGTTCTCTTCTTCAGTTATATTATTTTATCAAAAACACGGACTACTTGGTATATAGTATTGAACCTTTTTTTGATGATACCTTTTGGAAATACAGTTAATAGCATCTTGATGTCTAGATCAATAATTGATAATATCTAGGTCAGGAAATACCTATAAATAAAAACGCATATATACGTATACAAATACATATCGTTACGCCTTCCCATAAGGGTCCCCGAAGGAGTAGGCAGAGATAAAGAGTGTTATAGTGTTTATTATTACATGTTGTTAGGAAGTCTTTTAAAATGTATCAAACGAGAGTATGACAAAGAATGCCGTTTTGTGCCTATGTTAACAGCCGTATTGAGAGATGTTAATGTTGCTGAGATATATGACATGTTTATGCTAATAATGATTGGACGTGCAGATACGTTTATAGTTTATTTATTCTTATGAATATTTGATATTGCTAAACAAATGAGGGTTGCGGAAACAACGCTTGTCCATGGACTGAGCTGCCTGCAGGACTACCACCTGAGGTCTCTACCATGGCAAATATTAATTAGACTGACAAACATAACACAACATATTTACTATCCAGTAGAATGTTCAGTGAGTTATTGCGTAGACCGACATAAGTGAGAAAGTTATTCAAATATTTTGTGTAAGAGAATCATCAAAATTACAAAATGGAGGAGTACCTAATCAAGAGCGATAATTGTCCAGCGCTATTGTCAAAAATGTACTTTTTCTATATTTATTAGTTATATAGTTGTCGAAAGTTTCAGCTTGAGTAATTGCAAATTAATAAGCTGAGTAGAAAAATATACTTGTATGTAAAGATGGCGGTCATCCAAACGGACATAAAACAGGTCCACAATCCCGGAGGCGAAAAAAACGTATCATTGGCGAATTATGTGCGGTGGCGCCAATACCGCTACTCCTTGGGGGCATTAATTTAAAGCGATATTGGGTCAATGAACGAGGCTGCACCGTTGGGCCCGCCTGCTGGCACTCATCTTGATACATACTAGATTGGCCAGCGGAAGGTGAAATACCTTACTCTCAGTGCAAACATTTAGGATATATATTACATATATCATGTAAAGCAACAAAGTTATTTATTATATCAACTGTAGTATTAGGAGAAAGTTTTCAAAACATCTAGAGAATTTGGCTCTTGTCTCTGACGCATCATCAGCTAATCGCACAAAGCGTTGAGTTATCTAGAACTAGTTTATTTTATGTTTTATATTTTGTTGCAATACTTAAAAATATTCATTTAATAAAAACACAAACTAGCTTGGTATGCTTTAAAGTCACTTGGGAAATTCATTCCGAGTACATATTTGGGTTGGGAATTCTGGATATGACAGTGTGATAGTCAGCAGATTCCAGTTTTTATTGCTTTGTAGTTTAGTTTAGCGTTAAGTAGTTACATGCAAAGTACAAAATGCAAGTTCGGACCCCAGTAGTTGCCGGCAGCCCCAGAAGTTCGAGGTCCGTTTTCCTAACTTAAGTACAATCATTGGTTTCACCACGAGTTCTACTAAAAAGAAAACGCTGTGAGACCTCAGTACTACATGATACTACGCGAAGCACAATTATATTTCCTATGGGAATTAAAACACTATGCAGACATCCGAGGCTAATGTGCCAATATATGGTGATTATTACACAACTATCTGCCCTCAGTCCCGCAGACAGTGTCACTGACCAGTCGGTATTAGCTCCGTATGTAATCGTATGTCTTAACAATTTGTCCAAACGACTGCCAGTAATTACGCATGCTGAGTCCTCTAGGCTGATCGTGACAGAAGTGCGCGTGGCAATGGACAGGCATACACTTCAAAAGTGCATATTGATTTCCACGCATGTATATATATTTGCTAAGTTTACAATATATATGATCAATAGTTTAATACTCATGATGAAATGTTTATGTAAATTTCAAGCCTAAAAGGTAAAGTAATAATAATAAAAAGTGGATCGGTTAATATGCTTTGTCGAACGATTTTTGTTTTGATCGAATTTTGATATATGTATTTTTGCAATCCATCCCTCATACTTATAAACTTTAGATACACCATGATTTGGGCAATAACAAAACGCAAATCCTGTCACTAAGGATGCACCACTAAGCACATATGAATGTGTTTTGGCCAGTGGTGTTACGTCGCATTGTTACTTCACCACCAGGTCGTCGCTACACCTATTACAATATGACCACAACCTTAATTATGTGTTATGTGGTCAATTTGCAAACGATGCAGTTGATTCACTTTCGTATCCGCTTACCGTCTTGAAACAACATTATACAGAATGTCACATATCTGTGCTCTGACGTAATATAACACATTAGCAAAGGATATGTCGTCTGTAATTGCCGTAAGTTTTTGTCACCAACCTGTTTGCATTTTGAAAGTGACAGACGATAGATACCTTCACCTATAGTTTGAGTGACAACCGACCGCTGGTGAAATGTCTTGCGGGATAGTTGACACGCATCGTTTACAGATACAATACTTTATTATTTATTTGCGAATTGTTCTTGCAACGTGCAGCTCCCGTCGTGGTTATATTAGTTACGTATCTCAGAACTTGTTTCTGTAAGCTCCACCAACCTTTAATGGCTCACCAGTCTTTAGCTTGAGCTGCTTACCAACGCCCTTTATTCATGCCTTTAAATCATCTTTCATGCAGTATGTAGAGAGAATAGGACGCCAATCTGATTAATAAACTTCTTTTGTTTAATTTACGTTTACACCTATTGCATTTTTGATATAAATTCACTACACTACACACACTAAAATTATGCTTGATATCGCTTCTAACCTATCGTAAATCGATCGATGAAGTGATCTCGCTATGAGCTCAGTAATATTGCGACAGGACAAAGGACGCCTTCCCACGCCTTTCGATGTTGCGACATTTCAAAGGGAACTTTCACACGGAAAGCCCTGTCTGCGGGAGCGAGTGAGTGATTGGTGAGCGATGACCGCCTGAGCGATTATCCTATTGAGAACGACCGCGTGATTGGAAAATGACTACCGGCCGACACTGAATTACTGGGCCACCAACATATCTGTGCCGGCGACAGAGGCGCAGCCAGCGGCGGAGGCAATAGTGTCTCAATGGCAATGAGTTTAGTTCCAATTTTGACCGACGCTGTGGATAGTCTGGTGGCACGAATCTCTTATTGAAATACATTTATTTTCGTCAATAGGACGCACTTGATTGATTTGGGACACGTGATAAGTGGGTGTCGGAGTTCTCACTCGTTATTTATTCCACTCGGCCCCATTTTGTGAAATCCTTTGATTGTTCGATGTGTGAATGACATACTTATTTGATGTCGCTGTTTGTGGGTCCAAGCTACAGGGCGTCGACCTAAAGGATTAGGAGTGCAGGGCTCTACATGGGCTTACTCATAATGGTCATACAAAATACTGTTATAAAAAACATTATTATTAGTATCTATTGTTAAAAATATTCGATGCTTTAATAAAAAAAGGTTGCGTGAAACACGGGTTAATATTTTCTTTAATGAGATAACAGTATTGACGATAAAACTGCATAATGTTAGTTGTTACAACAGTCACAGCAGGGTTACGTATCTCTACGAGGGTGGAGTGATTGTCCGGGTCGGCGACCTCGCTGCGCAGGCGCACCTTGCAACGACTAGCCTTTTTGCGATGCAACTCACAGTCGCTTTTTTTAGGATGCCATGCTAACGAAAACTATATTAGACCTCTTTTTAATTCTTGCAATGAATGAAAATAAAACAAATACAGATATCGTTGTAAGTAGGCATCCAAATGGGTTCAGTGGTTGTTGGATGCGAGTAAAAGATCTAATTGTAATTCAATCGTGATTCTGCTTTCATTTCGAAGTGTTACATCTTACTTTCGTCATTGAACAATCTCAGATATATAATGTAACCTGTTCCCATAATCAGGTCAATAAAAAAATTACATACGGGCCCTTTGGCCGTAATGAGCAATCTTACTCGCACACCTACTCCTACCTTACTTAAATTACTGACTCCTGTGTAATCAAATTACTCGTGAAATGTTACAGCATTGTCGCTTACTGTATTTTAGTATGTATTATTGTTTTATTATTATTATTATTAAATATAATTTACAGCATTTTATTTTGCATTTACAGCATGAGTTGCCAAATTAACTGTCGGGATAAAATTCGAATAAGAGCAAGTGAATGAATCTGTATCTAGGAAGGTTGTTTACACGAGATAGGAAGAGTGAAAAACACATTGAAAGAAGTGACAACTGCCGGTAATAAGGTGAATGGGGCCACGTAGGCGTTGATGGGCAGCAAAAGTCTGAGCAAGGATGCTCGCATTCTTGTACGCAAATATATATTGCAAATCTGGGTATGCCAGAGGAAGCATGAAAATAGCTTATATGCAGTTCAAATCCGTTCTCTTCGTAATGTGCGAAGTGATTTGTGAAACAACTGGCGTGAAGGAAGGTGTGATTGTACAGATGAATAACGTCATGTTACGATGGTATGTAAATCAAGAGAGAACTGGCGCTCTACCCTCTCTGCTTACCCCGTTTGGGACTCGGCGTGATGATATGTAAGTATGTATGTATCAATCGCTCTAACTCTTGCAATGACAGATTCACATGGTGGCATACGAACCTCAAGGATCATACTGTGCTTGGCATATGACATAACTGCTGTAGGTGATGACACTGACCTTAATATGACATAAATCACGGCTTGGGCAGAAGCTCCTAGCAAATTGAATGCGGGTAAAGCCGCGGGGCACGCCTAGTAATATATACATATGTCAATCAAATCAAATCAAAATATTTTTATTTCACATAGGCCCAGGTGGGCACTTATAAAACGTCGAAAAATATGCACGGTTCGGGTTGGTCGCTTCCATGGAGAAGAACCGGCAAGAAACTCCATGGTTACTCTTTTCAATTCATTTGGTATACAATAACATTATTTTGTAATATGTCTATAATGGAACAACTTCTTGGAAATCATGGGGGGAGGCCTTTGCCCAGCAGTGGGATGTACCAGGCTAACATCATCATCTTGTCTATAATGTATTACATATTTATTTATTTATTTATTGCAGGAAAATTTACAGCAAGTAATACATGTAAATAAAAACATAAATGTTACTAAATGCTAATAACAAATCTTCACCTATAAATGTTAAACAAGATAACCTTAGTTGCATGCATGATATAAGTCCATTTGAGTATAGATTGCTTAGATAAAAGGTTAAAAAAAATTTTTTTCATAAAAAAACAAACAGCTAAGAAAAATATACAGTAATTATAAGTAAAAAAACTATAACAACTCACTTAAAGTAATTCTCAGTTAGTATTCTTTTGACGGATGCCGAACTAGTGCAAAATACATCGAAATCATAAAGTGCTGAGTGGTGATTGAAACTGGCAATACTACGGTTTAAAAATGATTTTTTCCTATAATTTGTGCTAGTGAAGGGTGCATATAGAACTGGCCTATTCCTCGAACTCAATTGGTTTGTTCGAAGGGATAATTTTGACAATAGTGCGGGGCTATCGACATGACCTTCAGCAATATTCATAAGATAATATATATCACTGATGTTGCGACGAATTTCAAGGGGTAAAAAGTGATAGCGTGAGCAACGTTGTGCATAACTCTCCGATGTTTGCTGGGTCTTAAAATCTAGGTATCGCAGAAACCTTCTTTGAATGCTTTCAATTCGGGACTTGTAAATTTGATACTGGGGGTTCCATACCTGTGAAGCATATTCCAGGTGACTGCGCACAATATATACAGCATATACAATATATAGTATTAGAAGCCGTAGTGGCCGAGTGGTTCGAATAGCTCCCTGCAACAAAAAGATTGCAAATTCGAATCCCGACTGTACCAATGAGCTTTGCTGAACCTAAGTACAATGATTAATTACACCACGAGCTTTATGGTGAAAGAGGACATCTAGAGGAAACCTGCATACAATAAGAAATAAACTAAAGATGTTATTATATAGTCGTGCTTGAGCCCAAATAATATGATGTCGGCATCATATAAAGAACCGCAGCAACTGCGCAACCTGTGTAAACTGTCAGCGATAGCTGCACGTTGTACTGGTTTCATTGTCTTACTATTTACTGGTTCATACATTGACAATACACTTTATTGTATCCTTTGTATTTTAATGATACAATTATACCACAATATGGCCGTTACACGATGATCAACTTTGGTTTCATACCTTTAATTGTATTGAAGTTTGCTTTACAGTCAATTTCACCTCAATTTTTTTTGCCGTGGTGGCCGAGTGGTTCGAGCAGTTGCCTGCGACGCAAAGGTCGCAAGTTCGAATCCCGACTGTACCAATGAGTTTTTCTGAACTTAAGTACAGTGATTAGTCACACCACGAGCTTTACGCTGAAGGAAAACATCGAGAGGAAACCTGCATACGTCTGAGAAGAAATTCAAAGGCGTATGTATAGTCGTGCTTGAGGAACGGCGATGGACTCGCCATCTGTCACGTTGGCACCTAATATACCTCTGCCTACCCCTTCGGGGACCCTTGTGGGAAGGCGTGAGGATATATTATTTATATTATTATTAGTATATTATAATTTTCTTTGCACAGGAGAAAACTGTAGGCGTATGAAGTACTGTATAAGTTTTTGTTTCGGCATATTGCATTTTCCGTTGCGCCGAACACTACTGTTCAGCTAACCTTCTGTAACCTGGTTTTGAAATTACAGAAATCGGAACGACTGCAGATGCAGTTATGAGTCGATAGATTGAGTATTTGATGTATCGATATTCAAAATACAATATAAATGTATATATTATTATTATTATTATTATTACAAAAAAATACATATTCTCCACGGACCCACGAATTTGGGTTTAATTAATTTCAATTAACGTATCCATATACGATAAATTTCGATGATTTTGAATAATTTTGCGCATGAGTCGTTGACTCGTCTGGTCGCGAACGCGGAAGAATTTGTTTGTATAGGTGTGTTTGAGTAGCGGTCGGGCGGTGTGTGCTGGTGGGGGGTGGAGGGCGGTGCGGGGGGGCTGAGAGCATTGCCGATGTCACTGAGGAGGTGTTGTTGTTGCAGGTCCAGGCGCGCCATGCCGGCCCGGGGGCTGCTGCTGCTCGCCCTGTTTGCGGTGACCGCTGCCGGTGAGTACCATATGTATTATCCTTGAAAGCCTTGCTTCAGTACCCCATACTATTTGAATATCTTTGGAACGATCACGATTATGTGCTTCTGAGAAGAATTAACAAAAGCTTCATTAACGCAGTATATAATCCGTGTGACCGACTGCTTGTTACCCAGTAGCTCGGATATAGTGATCCTTTAACTCCTCAACTAATCATCAACTCCGCAAGTAATGTGCTCCTAACATTAGACTACACGCATTCGTCTGTTGCATACTTAAAGCTGTTCTGTTGCATCCTATTACGGGATGTATCCTGCTTAGACTATAGCTATAGACTTCGGCTATTTTGTCCCACCAAAGTGTGCACACAAACCTACGCATAACAGCATACATACACACACATGATGGGTATATACGCACAGTACATTTACATAGGACAAACAAACCAACACGAGGCCGTCTATTTGCCAACACTAAGACGAGCTCGTGTAAGAATTATTTGCGTGTAATTATTGGAAATTATTTAATGCTGTTATTTTTCATTTAGCAATTTAATGAAAATTATTTATTCTCTGGGTTACAGATGTGGAATTAAGTCCATTTCAGCCCACTACTGTGTCCGTTGCGTGTCCACTTTTACGTTATTTAATGGGTCAATTTAAACCAAATAGTAAAATCTCCGGAACTACATACTTGAAAAATAATGGGAAAGTCGACTATCACTTGGCCACTGAGTAGCAGCTGCCGGATGGGCTCCTAGCTTATTTCCATATTTTAGACAATTGCGAATGTCAGTCATCGTAAGAGTGTGTTTCTATAGTATATTAATGCCACATGTGGTTACACACGCCAAAACTTTCAGTGAATCACAAATGTATGGTGCCAAGTGTGTTTATATGGCCATAAACGCTCAGCACTTGGCGGCTAGTAAGATTTTACGGTTTTATGAGTACCGTTTTTTATCATTAAATATGGAGGAATGTTTGCATTTTGTTACCCAAGGATGACTTTGGAAACCAGTTATCGCAATTATTGCTAACGCCCAATAAGTCACGCCGCCGACCACATTGTTGTTTGATGGCATCTCCGCACTGGCTTGTTTTGCTGCGACTATAGCGAGGATTTCACAGCTCATTTAAAAAGAGTAATAAAATATATTTGTTTTCCTCTTAAAGTATTTTCTTGTTTACGTATGAGAGTTGCTCAATCGAAGGTTGCAGCTATAAAGCTCGCTTCGCCTCATTTTGCGTTCTCCAGTCCAACAGTCCTATAACTGCGAATAAATCAGATGATGTATATGTACGTATAGGGAGGTCAAAGAGATTGCACTAGACAGAAGCAAATGGAAGGGGCTGCAACTGCAGGAAAATAATACAATTATTATAAAAGGACTGTTGAAACGGTGTTGATTTTGGCAGGACTCAGGCGTGTCTCTCGCGCGCTGCAATCCTAACGGCAGGCGTAGGGTGTAGCATAGAGGGAGTACAATGGCTTCTATGGGAGGTGTTTGTCTCGTTATCTAGTACATTGTGCGGTGGTGTGTGCCATTCCCGTGGTGGATAGACAGTGCAGCGGCGGGCAGGGGCTGGCTGGACGGCATTCCGCGCGTGACTCACTGGCCGCCTCTACGTAACTACGTGCCTCATTGGGCACTATATCTAGTGCTGGCTAATATATTGGTATATATATATATATTCCATTGTAGTAATGTCTAGTATAACACAAGCCTTGCCAAAGGCTTGCAGCAGTTAACTATCAAAATAAAATTAGATACCTTCATATCAAAAAGTTCAAACTAAATTAGAATTAATGACGGAAGCTACCTATATATACCTATTTTATACTTTAATTGTAACAGTTTATAAGAAGTACATAATATACGTAGTGTCCAGAGCCGAGAGTAACAGCTACATACCTCGCGGCATCCGCAATGGCCGGCACATGGCTCGCTATCTGAGGAATGTGTTATCGGCTCGATCCGGTCCCCGATACCTGGTCGTGCGAACTATTGCTCGGATGACCACATACATCTTACATGCGCGCCGCACTGTCGATGATAGTTACAATGTACTGTTCATTGCTGCGCCACGACCGCGCCCTTTGCTTCCAAACAGTTTAATCCCTCAGGGCAGTTCAATGGTTGCCACTTCACATGAAATAATATATAATAAATATATAATAATAATATAAATAATATATCCTCACGCCTTCCCACAAGGGTCCCCGAAGGGGTAGGTAGGGTGTATAGGTGATACCCACTTTCCGCCAGAGGTATATTAGGTGCCAACGTGACAGATGGCGAGTCCATCGCCGTTACTCGAGCACGACTATACATACGCCTTTGAATTTCTTCTCAGACGTATGCAGGTTTCCTCTCGATGTTTTCCTTCACCGTTAAGCTCGTGGTGTGACTAATCACTGTACTTAAGTTCAGAAAAACTCATTGGTACAGTCGGGATTCGAACTTGCGACCTTTGCGTCGCAGGCAACTGCTCGAACCTCTCGGCCACCACGGCTTTTAATTAATTATAAATATTGCACATATATTAGCTCGTAGTGTGAATAATTAGAAGAATTCATTGGTATAGTCGGGATTTTTGTGTCAAATTCATTACATCAATATTACATGACAAGCGTATATTGTTCAAACGTACCTACTTGGTACGAGAAGGAAGATTTGACATAAACGAGTCAGATCAATGATAAGCTGCCTGTCATGGCTTTTAGGGAGGTCACAGAGATAGCGCTGGATATAAGCAAACGGTAGCAATTGCATCAGATAGGAGTTAAGCTCATAAATCTATGATCCTGATGGAATTTAATATAATATGAGGTATTATTCACTATTAAACCACATTTTGACATATATTCCTGAACATACACATTTTTATGATAATCCATACAAAACATAAACTTGCAAGGTGGTTCGATTTTTCTGATGAGAAGTGTATTAATCAAAGTTCATTAAATCACCGTTTCTGACAAGATAAACGAAAGGAGTTTGAAATAACTTTGCCGAAAAGGGGCTGTAATGTAAGTTAATATGGTTCTTGCCCGTAATATACCTCCTCTATAATGGAGCACTCAGCTTTGTTGGTGTCGTTCTTATAATGATCTGGCATTGGGAGATTATAGAGGAAATCTATACACAGGATGTACATTTCACGAGTTCAACATTACACTAATATTATAAAGAGGAATGATTTGTATTTTTGTGTGTTTATGTGTGTAATAAATAAACTAAAAAACTACTTTGCCGATTAAAAATAATCTTTCACCGTAGGAAAGCTACATTCACCCTGAGTGACATAGGCTATATTTTCTTTTGTGAAAAAAATCTTATGTCCACTCGTGTGAAGCCGAGACGGGCTGCTAGTATATTATAATTACGGCATTTAATATAAGTGATTTAATTCCAAACTCAGTATGACACAAAATCAAAGTGAAAAAGGTGGTAACAAGGGCGCACACTGTATCGATCGAGCCCGTGACACTCCGTATCTAGTCCCGACTGTGTCTATGTACACCGGGTACTGCGGCACACCAGCACACCAGCCGATGAGACCCCCACTGAACCATACATTGATGGCTACTCACATTGATTTATATTAGGACAAAGGGAAAGGTCGCCTTGGACGAGTAACGTATAGAATATAGAGAAAAATTACGAAATTTGACGAATAGTTTTCCTAAAATGTGTGTGTGAGATTGTTTGTGTCTTTGAGATGATACGAACAAAAAGAGGGAATACGAACATGAATCCGTAATAAACAGCTTTAAGAACTGCCGTTACAACATGTTATGTGGTTGGAACAAATTGATACGTAATTGTGGTAGAAAAAATACTAAAATAGGACTCTACAACATTCATAGTTCACTCTATTTTACTTAAAGGGCATGGTCGAAATAGAGTTTACATGTCGTAAAACAAAAAAACCCTCATGATAAACATACGAAATGGTACAAAACAGAAAACAAGCAATATTCATAATCTCCGCTTTTTACTAAATGTATATGCTGCAAATATAATTTCAATTTTGTCTGTCTGAGTGTTTGTTCCGACTAATCTCTGAAACGGCTGGCGGGACTTTAATTGGCAGATAGCTGATGTAAGAAGGAGTAAATTAGGCTACTTTTTTTTTACAAATTCCACGCGAACGAAGTCGCGAGCACAGCTAGTTAAAAGATAAGAGAGAACACCATGACGCAATATTCTCGCACGTGTATGTATAAACTGTGTGTGTGTATAACGCCGGGGCTATGGCTGCATCGTCGTCGCCGGCTCTCGTTGTGGCTGGCGGCGTGTGCGAGCTGCTAACCAATTTATGGGCGGCGACATCCTGCCAGCCCACATTGCTGGGCTATTCTCAAATTAATTATTTCGACCTTCCACAGAAGGCATAAATATTACAGTGTTCATACTTTATTATGTACTAGCGGTCTGTCCCAGCTTCGCACGGGTGGACATAAGATTTTATTTTATAAAAGAAAATAGCCTATGTCATTTAAGGTGAATGTAGCTTTCTAACGGTGAAAGATTTTTTCGAATCAGTCCAGCAGTTTCGGAGCCTATTCAATTCAAACATACTTACATACAAATCTTTCCTCTTTTGTAATGTTAGTGTAGATAAATGTTTTACTACGCGCACGGTACAGTCGTAACTCACGCATATCGGAAAATGTTTCTCAAAACATTAATTATTGACCCCGTGGTTGTCCAGATTATAATTCATTAGAGTACCGTAAACAAAGAGGCTTGATGTCCCTCTGCATTTGAGTCGTTTTGCTTAACCTGGTTACTGTGGACATTACATTTTATCGAACAATGATAATATAAATATACATAGATCCTTCCCTTCCACCCTTCGCTCGGGTGGAAAAAAATCACTCGACCTTAGTTCCACCTAAAAGAAAAACATAAGGGATTATCCTGTTATGTATTGTAATTGATCAGTGATATTAAGCAGTGCTATCAATATGCATTTAGAATTTACGTATACAATTGAAATAATCCGATCATGTACGATAGGGCTTTGTTACCTATGTACCTAATTAGGTTGCCAATGTGTGGGTGCGTGCTCTTATGTAGATATACATTAAATATACCTTTAATGGGGCTAAATACATGCATCATTTTGTTAATCACTTCCATTGAAAATATGTTTCCTAATGAAGATATTTTTATTCGGTTTAGTTCAGATATTCTGAACACACGGCCAATAGTATTGAATACTAGCTTATGCCCGCGGCTTCGCCCGCGTGGAAAGAGCAACATACATATTTTTGCCTTCATCATATTAGAGCTTTGAATCTTTCGGGATTCAAATG